>OX387247.1:10542442-10574942 GCA_947562095.1 Branchellion lobata
TCTGCCGAATCTCCTGCCCTATGCTTCCGTACTGAAGAGAGGAAGAGGGGTAGAAGGGGAAGGTTATGGGCTTTGAGAGGAAGAAGATGGAGGTTGGAAAGTGGCTGAAAAAAAGTTGGAAAAATGGTTGAGAAGATTTTTGAGAATTTTTTAAGAGTAATTACGCTCCTTGAGAGCCCAGATCAAAATATGGTTAAATTTAAAAAAAAAAATCAAAAATAAAGAATTTATTATTTTTGTTTTTTTTTTGTTTCACTTTTCCTTTTACTTCCTGCTTTTTGATTTTTAGTATCTTTTACCACCCTCTTCTTTCTATCTCCAATACTTTCTCAACTAATACTCCTCCTCATCCTCCTCCAACCAACAACACATCCATATTACTCACACCCCAACCAACAACACATCCATATTACTCACACCCCAACCAACAACACATCCATATTACTCACACCCCAACCAACAACACATCCATATTACTCACACCCCAACCAACAACACATCCATATTACTCACACCCCAACCAACAACACATCCATATTACTCACACCCCAACCAACAACACATCCATATTACTCACACCCCAACCAACAACACATCCATATTACTCACACCCCAACCAACAACACATCCATATTACTCACACCCCAACCAACAACACATCCATATTACTCACACCCCAACCAACAACACATCCACATTACTCACACCCCAACCAACAACACATCCATATTACTCACACCCCAACCAACAACACATCCATATTACTCACACCCCAACCAACAACACATCCATATTACTCACACCCCAACCAACAACACATCCATATTACTCACACCCCAACCAACAACACATCCGTATTACTCACACCCCAACCAACAACACATCCATATTACTCACACCCCAACCAACAACACATCCATATTACTCACACCCCAACCAACAACACATCCATATTACTCACACCCCAACCAACAACACATCCATATTACTCACACCCCAACCAACAACACATCCATATTACTCACACCCCAACCAACAACACATCCATATTACTCACACCCCAACCAACAACACATCCATATTACTCACACCCCAACCAACAACACATCCATATTACTCACACCCCAACCAACAACACATCCACATTACTCACACCCCAACCAACAACACATCCATATTACTCACACCCCAACCAACAACACATCCATATTACTCACACCCCAACCAACAACACATCCATATTACTCACACCCCAACCAACAACACATCCATATTACTCACACCCCAACCAACAACACATCCATATTACTCACACCCCAACCAACAACACATCCATATTACTCACACCCCAACCAACAACCTACAAAAACTTACAACACATTCCCTCCTTCCCCCCTTTCAATCAACATCATATATGCCGGTATGTCTTCAACCCCTCTTTCAACAAACAATACAAGCATACATACCCATTAAATCATAGAAATACACACTATGATTGTACTACTCCACTCCTAACTCAAGGATGTATGCAAGTATAACACAGGCCTATCCACAAAAACCCCTTCAAAATCCTCATGACCTCCAACACACAGGGTAAATGTGGCTTTGACCTCAAACTCACAGAGTATATGTGCACGTGACCCACCTCCAACCTACAGGGTATATGTAGGTGTAATCTCTAGGCGTGTATCCGTTGACATCCCTGGCAGCCACGTTAATGTTTCTCTCCAGCAGAATCTTCACTATCTCCAGCTTGTCGCTGGTGGACTCTTTCGAGATGATTCGATGCAGCATGGTGCAACCCACTTCATCACGCATTGTGACGTCTGCGTAACGTACCACCACCAGCACGTTGTTGTTGTTGATTTGTGGCTGAAAAGCCCAAAAGGCCAGAGGGCCGCACGGAGGTCGTTCTGGAGAAGAAGGTTGAGTGTGGTGGTAAGTTGGTGGGGTAAATGGTGGGTGGAAGGTAGGATTAGTGTGGAAATGAAGTTGGAAATGGATAATGGACAACAATGAAACATACAACACCACCACCAACAATAACACCGCTATCACCCCCAGTACTACCATCATCCCTATCACTACCAACAACAACAACACCACCAACAACAACAACAACATTACCACCCATACCATCACCACCATCATCAAAACTCCCAAAAACAACAACACAACGACCACTATTCTCCCTACCACCACCACCAGCAACAACAACAACACCACCACCAACAACAACACTCATACCATCACCACCACCATCAAAACTCCCAAAAACAACAACACAACGACCACTATTCTCTCTACCACCAATAACAACACAATGACCACCATCATCACTACCACCACCAACAACAACAACACAATGATCACCATCATCACTACCACCACCAACAACAACAACACAATGACCACCATCATCACTACCATCAACAACAACAACAACACAATGACCACCATCATCACTACCATCAACAACAACAACACAACGACCACCATCATCACTACCACCAACAACAACAACAGTTGGACAAGAGTTGGGACCTTCACGTGGTGTCCAACGAGATGCCGCCAAGTGGCGACATTCGAACCCAACCAACCCATCGACCAAGCTGCGCTGTGGAAGGCGCAAACTACAAACCCCCTCCATCCCCACCTCCCCTTTTTCAATAGCCGAAGGTGCACATCCCGCCCTGTACCTCCGGTCTCTCCTCTTGAGGGCGGGCGACGTCGAGGTAAATCCAGGACCAGTGTGCCGAGGATGCACTAAGACAATCAGACGTGACATCACCCCCATCACCTGTTCAAGCTGCAGCCAGCCATACCACAGGACTTGCTCTGGCCTTACTCGAAACAAAAAGAGAACTCAAGGCTTCATCTGCAGACCCTGCGCTGGACTCGCGACTTCAACCACAACAACCACGCAGGCGATGGGAACAAATAAACAATGCTGTGTCTGCAATACGAAAATGAGACTAAACAGCATTGCCATCAGGTGTCATAGTTGCGGTGGCATCTCCCACAGGAAATGTGCTAATGTCTCCCGCTATACACCACACGTAAATTGGTGCTGCCACGTCTGTAACCATAACAACTTAACCTCCAACAACACTAATGGCAAACACACAACCAATAATAATAATAATAATAATAATAATAATAATAATAATAATAATAATAATAATAATAATAATAATAATAATAATAATAATAATAATAATAATAAAAATAATAACAATAATAATAATACTAATACAAATAATAATAATAATAATAATAATAATAATAATAATAATAATAATAATAATAATAATAATAATAATAATAATAATAATAATAATAATAATAATAATAACAATAATAATAATAATAATAACAATAATAATAATAACCATACATCCAACAAGAAGAAACCGAAAAATACAATGTGCCCAGCATGTCGTGGCCGGCTGGCTAACTATAGGGCCCCACTTGAGTGCTCCGAATGCAAGAGAGGATTCCACCTCAAATGTGCTCCACAAACAAGGCCTGCCTTGGAGCATCTTCGAAACACCCACAGCTGGACCTGCCAGACCTGTATTTCCGCCCCTAACAGTGGGACAACCCAACAGTCGAACGGAGCACCACAGAAGCCCCGAAACACCCTCAAAAGGCTGACCGTAATGCAATGGAATTGCGATTACCTGGCAACGAAGATCCCCGAACTCCGAGTGGTCATAAAGAAGTACGCAGTGGACATCATTCTGCTACAAGAAACCAAGCTTGGTTTGGAGGACCCTACCCCTCTACTGGAAGGTTTTGATGCTATCAGAAAGGACAGGAAGGGTAGTGGAACTCACACAAGAAGAGGTGGAGGCCTCATCACTTACATCAAAAAAGGCCTCCAATACTCGGTGCCCCAGTGCCCCGCAGTAATCCCCTTAGAACAGCAGTGCATACTTCTACCAACATCGAGTAGACGTTCCATCTCCATCACAAACGTCTATATCCCACCGGAGAGCTCAACACACACGAGGGACTTTTCAAAACTCGTTGCCAGTCTACCGTCAGCTCAGGGTTTGATCTGCGGTGATTTCAATGCACATCATCCCGTCTGGGATGATGTTGCACGGTCCGACGAACGTGGAACAACACTGTTACAATGGGCGGAAGACAACTTCAAGCTGGTCCTCAACGATGGCACTCCCACTCGAGCTTCTCGCAACAACCAAGGTCCAGGCTTCAGCTCCCCGGATATCACCCTGGTAGATGCTGATGCGGCAAATAATTTTGATTGGTCAGTTCTGAACGAGCTAAACTCTGACCACTTCCCGGTGCTGATAAAGTGGAACCAGGGAGTTGGTTATGAAAACCAAAAGACTAAAACTCGTCCAAACTACCACAAAGCTAACTGGGCCAGGTTCCAAGAAATTGTCATGGAGTCCCTCACTGAGCTGGCTGCAGAAGAGGTTCCCTCGAAGAAGCTCTTCATCTTCACAGAAGCTTTGAAAAAAGCAGCCTCAATGACCATACCGCTCAGAGTTCTCAGGACAAATGAAACTCCTTACATGAACGACGAAATCAAATGTCTCATGAAAGAGCGCAACCGACTTCGTCGCAACCTGGCTTTGAACCGCACAGCATGGCTGCAGAAATCCAAAGAAGTGGCAGAAAAGGTGGAAGAAGCAAAGCGCATGTCCTGGCGCAACCACCTTGAAAAGATAAAAGCGGGAAAAGACGCGAGGTTAGCGTGGCGTACAGTTCGGGGCCTCAAGAATAAAGAGCAACAGCCAACAGGAAAGGCTTTGCAATATAAAGGCCGACTGTACCACCGTGATCAGGCCAAAGCGAACGCTTTTATACAAGAATATGCCAACGTTAGTAGCAGGACTAGCGACCGAGTGAGCAGACTGGCAGTCAAGCAACATCGACAGGATATGCAATCCCTGTTGAGATGCCCTAGACGTACCCCAGAACAGGCTTTCCACCAGGACGAGCTCCAGAGTGCCCTTAAACAGATCAAAGTGGGAAAAGCGGCGGGTCCAGATGAAATAGCACCAGACCTTCTCAAGCACCTTCCAGCCGACGTGGAGGTAGAACTACTCAAAATTCTTAACCACAGTTGGCTCGAAGGCTGGTGCCCTCAGTCTTGGCGGGATGCGGTCATCATCCCGTTTCTCAAAAAAGATAAGGACCCACAGTCGGTAGACAGTTATCGGCCCATTGCCCTCACATCAACCATCTGCAAGCTACTTGAAAGAATGATCGTAAATCGTCTCTCATGGTGGCTTGAAGAGCATTCCCTGCTGAGTCCATGGCAAGCCGGGTTCCGGAAGGGTCGAAGCACAGTGGACCAATGCCTCCGCCTATCACAACACATCTCTGACGGATTCCAGTCGTCGGAGAGGCTACGGACAGGAATGACCCTGTTCGACTTCAGCAAAGCCTATGATAGGGTCTGGAGAACAGGTCTGCTGCAAAAGATGCACCTTCTAGGTATCCCGGCTCGCTTCCTGGTGTGGATCAGTTCGTGGCTGACGAACCGACAAGCCCGTGTCAGGGTCAACGCCAAGGTTGGGCGATCGAGAACTTTCAAGGAAGGTCTCCCACAAGGATCAGTTTTGTCCCCCTTGCTCTTCGTCATATATATTAATGATCTCCTCATGCAATTTGAAGACACAACCCTCGTGAGTGCCTATGCCGATGACCTGGCGATTGCATGCAGCGGAAGGAGTAAAATAGATATGACAAAGAAGCTCCAAAAAGAAGTTGACAAGGTAGTAAAGTGGAGTGATGATGCCCGTCTCACACTTAATACAAACAAGTGTGAGGTCTCTTTCTTCAGCCTATGCACAGCTGAAGCGTCATGGCAGCCGCATATTACAATCAGAGGTTTACCCCTTTCCTTCAACGCAGCTCCTACCTTTTTAGGCGTCCAATACGACCGACAGCTCACTTTCAGCGAGCACGCTAAAAAGGTATGCCAGGCTATGACCAAGAGGACGAACATTCTCCGTGCCCTTGGGGGCACAACTTGGGGATGGCGACCAGCAGAGCTGAGAACAATCTACATCGCCATTCAAAGATCTTTGGCCGAATATGGTTCACAGGCTTGGGCTCCCTGGTTATCGAAATCCAACCTAGGGAAGCTTGAAAGTGCCCAGCTGAACGCAGCTAGAGCCATCACTGGTCACCTAAGATCGACCCCTGGAGAATTCGTCCTAAAAGAGGCACATCTCACCCCACTGGAAGCAAGGTACAAGACCTTGTCACTTCTTAAGGCGGATAGTTGGCTACAACAGGCTGACACTGACCCCCGGAGACTGACCTTGGACCGACAAGCTCCTCAAAGACTGGTAAAAACGGATTGGCGGGGATTGACCACACCGGTTTTAAGGGAACTTAATCTGTTCTCTCAACACCAAACCGGCGAAGCGAGGCTCCCACCCCCTTGGGACCGCCCACCTCCAGCCCCCATCTACATGACACCAGCGAGCAAGTCGATGCCTCAAATCGTCCAACTGGAAAAAGCCCAACGAACCATCGAGGAAGTAGGTCATAGCGACCTCCAGATCTACACTGATGGTTCTACGACAGATGGCACCAGAAACGGTGGAGCTGGCATGATCATAGCCAGAGACAAAAAAGTCCTCCACCGATGGCACGCACCTACAGGGGTGCGCAGCAGTTCCTACTCGGCGGAAAAAGCAGCGCTAGAAGCTGCTTTGAAGTGGCTAGAGAGTGAAAATGATTGGCACAGGGCGGTCATTGTCTGTGATTGCAAATCCCTAGTGGAAGCCACAGGCAACCCACACCAAACCGACCCGATCATCGTCACCTATCAACGCTCCATCGCCAGAATCACTCGTTCCAAAGAACTACTCATTGTCTGGGCCCCCGGACACTGTAACCTTTGGGGCAATGAGCTGGCGGACTCAGAAGCCAAGCGGGGATCCACTTTACCACAACCGGCCGAGCGGAACTTAGACTCAAAGACCAGGAAAGCGGTGATTCATCGAGAAGACAGACCACTCTCGAGCAGCCATCACCGTTTCTTGGACTTATACACCACCAACACCAACCAAATCAAGGAGAACACCCTTAACAAGGCAGAACTGACGGATCTGGTCAGGTTCCGAAGCGGACACCACCCAAGTCTCCGCCGATGGCTGCACCTCACAGGAAAAGCAGATTCAGACCTTTGTCGACTCTGTGAGGAAGAGGTCGAATCAGCCGAACACCTCTGGCTCAATTGCCCAGCTTTCGCAAGGGCCCGCTTCTGCCACAACATCGGGACCTCCTATGATGAACTTGTGCGCCTTCCACAACCAGCTTTAGCGCATCTGAGGACTATCCTCAGGCGCTTAAGATAAACAACAACAACAACAACAACAACAACACAATGATCACCATCATCACTACCACCAACAACAACAACAACACAATGACCACCATCATCACTACCATCAACAACAACAACAACACAATGACCACCATCATCACTACCATCAACAACAACAACACAATGATCACCATCATCACTACCACCAACAACAACAACAACACAATGACCACCATCATCACTACCATCAACAACAACAACAACACAATGATCACCATCATCACTACCACCAACAACAACAACAACACAATGACCACCATCATCACTACCATCAACAACAACAACAACACAATGACCACCATCATCACTACCATCAACAACAACAACACAACGACCACCATCATCACTACCACCAACAACAACAACAACACAATGACCACCATCATCACTACCACCAACAGCAACAACACAACGACCACCATCCTTACTACCACCAGCATCTCCACCACTCCCATTTCTACCACCACTCCCATTCCTACCAACACCACCTTCAGCGCCAACAACATTAAACCACCTTCATATTGGGAGCTGAGGTCTGCCTTGAACTTGAGTAAGAAATCAAGAACCTGAGGCGTTCCAAGCACTATGGCAGCTAGCACCACTGGTCTTGGCACGTATTCGCAACGGTAGTTTACTATCAAACCCGTCGGAAATTTTTGGTCTACTAAGTTTACTTTTTTGTCCGCTAGGGGGCGATTGGTGGTTGGTGGGAATAAGAGTTGGTGGGTGATTAAGAAGAAAACGCATAGTTGAGTGAATGGGTGGTGGGAATTGAATGGATGTGGGAAGAGGGGGCGGGGGGGGAGAGGGGGGGGGGAAGAGAAAAGGTTGAGGTTAGAAACTTGCATTTTGAAATATGGGGTTGATTGAAAAGCAGGATAAAACAAGCACCATCACCACAAACCACCACCACCACCACCGCCACAAACCACCACCACCACCACCGCCGCCACAAACCACCACCACCACAAACCACCGCCACCAAAGATCAATCATCACCAACAATCAATCACCACCAAAAAACTTCTACCACCCACCACCTCAAACCACCACTACCACAAACCACTACAACAAACCACTACCTCCAAAAAAACGCGCACCGCCACCTCAAACCACCACTACAAAGCACCACTACAAAGCACCACTACAAACCACCACTACAACCTACCACTACAACCCACCACTACAAACCACCACTACAAACCACCACTACAACCCACCACTACAACCCACCACTACAAACCACCACTACAAACCACCACTACAACCCCCCACTACAAAGCACCACTACAAAGCACCACTACAAACCACCACTACAAAGCACCACTACAAACCACCACTACAAACCACCACTACAAACCACCACTACAAACCACCACTACAAACCACCACTACAAACCACCACTACAAACCACCACTACAAACCACCACTACAAACCACCACTACAAACCACCACTACAAACCACCACTACAAACCACCACTACAAACCACCAAAACGCCACCCACCATCTCCCAGGGCCAGGATGTTCATCATGCGGGAGTAGTCAGATGAGAAGACGGTGCACATAAACTCGTTCAAGTGCTTATGCTCTTGCAACAAATTCAAAATCTCTGTTCTCTTCAGCGATCTGTCCATGTGACTTAGTCAATGTGACCTAGTTAACGTGATGTAAATGATTTAACATAATTAATTTTACCCTCAAAACTTTTGCGTTTATGATGTAGACGCAAAAGACAATAAGGTGTCAACACAAGCAACAATAGTTCTGCCGAAGCAACAAAAGCATTCTCAACATCAGCATCAACAACTACCGCAAATCCTATTTAAAGTCCAAACTTCTGAGCACGGGTAGTGTCAGAGCTAAGCCCTTAAGAACTCATGTTAGGGCCACCCAAGGCGGAAAACTCTGACACCCAGTAATATCAAGACCACAACCCGGCATAAAGAGCTCTAGTGAAAATCCAAAGGCGTTTCCATTATCGTCAGAAATCAACGGCCTTTGGTCGTTTCTGCTATTGCGTCTGTGGAAGCTTTGCGTTAAGCAACTGCAGATGGACTGAGGATAACAACGTTGCTCCTGCGCATGTGCAACCGCCATTTCTCTGCATGGTTTACAACAGCTGGACATTTGTTGGGACCTTTTCAAGGTGTCCAGCGATATGCCGTCTTTGTACGACATATAAACCCAACCAGCCCATCCGAGCTGCACTGTGAAAGACCAAAACTGGAGCTGTTCATCATCCGACATCTCTAGCCTTTGTTTCAGGAGTGGATGATGGGAAGGTTAACTCAGTCCGAGTCTGCACTGAAGTTAGTCAACGTCAAATCACCCCCACCATCTTTTAGTCAACCAGTCTTCCACAAGAGATGCGTCGGTCTCATTCAAGCACAATAGAGTGCACAAAACTTTGTCTGCAGACCCCGTACCAAAAATTCAGCGCCACACCATTATTGCAGATCCAAGAGTGGTAACATAAATGTCCGCTGGTCTCCCTCAACGAACGATTGCGCCTTTAATTTATCAGAAGCTTATCGCCTCTGATAACCACATTCAAACAACAACAACTAAAACCGCAACACCACTCTCACTTACAACACCACCATCACAACCCCTTCCAGTAACAACACGAAGAATGACAACCTATCAAAAACACCAAGGACAACCTAGCAACGTCGATCAAGCAGCGATCTCCGATCTTGCAGTTCACTCGGGCTCCTGACTGCAACCACCTCCGCGTTGCAGACAGGTCGTTCCTCTTCACTGGAGTGTTGGTGTATTACGAGTGTTACGAAGTTTTTTAGTTTTATGGGGTGGTGGGTTATTGTAGGGTGTTTGAGTCCTATGGCGTGTTGGGGTAGTAAGGGTGTCTGGGGTTGAAAAGTACTATAGAGCTTGAGATGTTTTAAATGGGTCTTTTTGGTGCTTTTGGGGTTTGCACACACCCAATCATTCACGCATTAGTTTTTGCATTCATTCGTGCATTCATCTAACTATTCATCAAACCATCCAACTTTACATCAATCCAGCTATCAATGCATCCAACCAACCTACCCACCCATCTATTAACCCACCAAACAACCCAATTCATTCTTATCCGCCCATCTATCCATCCATCCATCCATCTATCAACCCATCCGTTTATCTACCCACCCATCCATCCATCTACCCACCCATACATCCCTCCGTCCATCCATCTACCAGCAGAGGTGAGACCAGGCAGGTCACGTGTTCGACACTTCTTGGTCAGCACGATTTGTCCCTTGCCATAGTAGCGTTCGAGCGCCACGCAATAGCCCTCTGCGTTCATTATCATCGAGTCGATGCCTGGGTGATTTTTGGTGGTTTGTGGCGGTGGTGGTGGTGGTTGTGGTGGTGGTGGTGGTGGTGGTGGTGGTGGTGGTGGTGGTGGTAGTTGTTGTGGCTGTTGTTCGTGTGGTTGTTTATTGTTGCTTGTGGTGGTTGTTTGTGATGGTTGTGTGGATGTAAGTATTTTGGAGTACATACGACTAACTTAGAATAATTTTTAGTAATTTTCAGCAATTCAATAAAAAATACTTCCATGGCCGTTTGTGTATATTCGCTGTATATTCTGCTACACTACCAGCTCCACCACCTTTAACCACACCATTCGTTTCACAACTTCTTGTTCCTTGCACCACCATCACTTTCACGCTCAAATTTCTCCCAAACTCATTCTCCCATCTCCACCAATCTCAGCACCACCATTCCCGTTATCACAATCCTATCACACCCATTATTCTCATCACAGCAATCCTCCCACCATCCCATCCCTATCATCCAATTTCTACTACCCCATCTCTACTACCCCATCTCTACCATCCCATCTCTACCATCCCATCTCTACCATCCCATTTCTACCATCCCATCCCTACCATCCCATCTCTACCATCCCATCCCTACCATGCCATCTTTGAAACCCATTATTTACAATCCTCTACCCTCATCTCTATCTATCCTTCCTTCCGCTCCAACCACTCCACTTCCACCACTTTACTCCCCACAACCTCACAACTCTTCCACTCTATCCTCACAATTTTAACACCTCATTACACAGTCTCCCACCCTCACCCCTACTCCCCTACCACCTCCATCTTCACCCCACAATCTCTCAGCTTATCACCCCCACCCCACAATTTTCACCAGTCACACCCCATCCTTCCCATCCCATCATCCCCCCTCCACCACCTATGCGCAAGAAGTGGTTGATGATGACTTGGTTGTTGGTCTTGGCGCTGTAGTGCAGTGCCGTGTTGCCTCCACCACACCTGGCGTTCACGTCGATGCCTGCCAACGCCAATCTGTACACACACCTGCCGTCGTGGACGTGAGCAGCAAATAATAATAATAATAATAAATAAATAAGAATAAATTAAAAAAAAAATAATAATTATTATTATTATTTTTATTAAAATGTACCAATAATTGATTTTTTTATTTTCAATAATTTTTTATTCATCTCAATCATTTAATCATTATTATTATTATTCTTATTATAATGATTATTATTTATTTTTTTGAATTATTATTTTGTTGTTGTCATTCAACATTATTATTTATGACAAGGGCAACCTCGTGAGGAGTCTCGACTTGTCTCGTTCCCTCAAGAACACTTGCACCAGCCTGTGTTGTGGACACCCTCCCAGCTGTCAATCATTCTCCATTGTCCCCACCCACTCATCCACCCACTCAAAAACCCACCCATCACTCAAACACCCATTCACCCACCCACTCAACCATGCACTCACTCACCAGCATATCTAACCCTAAGGGTAAGTCTAAAGCTTAAACCTAACTTTAAGCTTGACTGACTCTAACCATTTTCATGCACTACCTATTAAGAGACCGCCACCTAAGCTGCAATCACTGATCACTTACCTTCTTTCCATCAATAATCACCAATACAAACAAGAATATTATTATAGTGGCATTAACCCCGTAAAATTTCGAGGCATTTCCTTATCGGAAGCGCCTTTGAAGCATGTCTGAGAGGCGCTTTACAAATGCATTGAATAAACTGAACCAGAATCCTCAAACTTCATCCCCACACCCCAACACCCCCCAATTCTCTAACCATTTCCCACCAACAACCACCATTCATACAAACTTCCAGCTAAACTTATCAACATTTGCATAAATCACCACCGCCATCTACACCAACTACCACAAACCACCATCATACAAACCCCCATCATACAAACCAACATCATACAAACCAACATCATACAAACCAACATCATACAAACCCCCATCATACAAACCACCATCATACAAACCACCATCATACAAACCAACATCATACAAACCCCCATCATACAAACCACCATCATACAAACCCCCATCATACAAACCAACATCATACAAACCACCATCATACAAACCACCATCATACAAACCCCCATCATACAAACCACCATCATACAAACCCCCATCATACAAACCACCATCATACAAACCCCCATCATACAAACCACCATCATACAAACCACCATCATACAAACCACCATCATACAAACCACCATCATACAAACCACCCTCATACAAACCACCATCATACAAACCCCCATCATACAAACCACCATCATACAAACCAACATCATACAAACCCCCATCATACAAACCAACATCATACAAACCCCCATCATACAAACCACCATCATACAAACCACCCAAAAGCAACCGTCATGCTACAAACAACCACCATACCACAAAAAACCGCCACAACAACCACCACAACAACCACCACAACAACCACCACAACAACCACCACAACAACCACCACAACAACCACCACAACAACCACCACAACAACCACCACAACAAACACCACAACAACCACCACAACAAACACCACAAACAACAACCATCCACCAACAATCACCAACCACCGACGTGTCAGCAATGTAGTGCAGGTAGCTCCAATGGAAAGTCTCAGGACGGTAGGAGACGAGTCTGGTGTCGACTTTTCCTTCCAGGATCAGTTCGGCCGCCTCGTTGAGACTTTCCACTGTGAACTCAGCCAGCTTGCAATACAAGGCACTCTTTTCGAACTTCTGCCTGTGTTCCTCCTCCTCTTCTGTGTAGGCGGATGGAAAGGTGGTTTTATGGTTGGGTGGGTTTTGTGGTTGAGTGGATTTTATGGTGATAGAATGAATAAAAAAATTAAAAAAATATACTTGAAAAAACTAAAAAAATTCTGAAAATCTTCAAAAAAAAAACGATTCGAACAAGGTTATAAAAAATAGACTTTTGAATTCTTCAGCAGGAGTAGCCCCATACTTGAGCAGCACCTTCCTAACTCCTTGAGTCCAGTAGCTCAACTCGCTCAAACAGACCACCAGAGGGCGCTCAGGGTAGTAACAAGAGTTCCTCGTCTTGAAGTTTATTGGTCCTAGAGGGGTGGTTGTTGCTGGTGGTACTGCTTGGAGGGTAATGATGGTTTGAAGATGGTTTTTTTGTTGGTTTGTTTTGTGGTATGTTTGGTGGTATGTTTGGTGGTATGTTGGTGGTTGGAGGATAAATGGTGGTGGTGGTTTGATGGTGGTTTAAAAAAATTAGTAGTAGTGGTTTGGTGATAGTGGTAAAGGGTGATAACAGCTGTTGTAAGCGGTGGTGGTGGTGGTGGTGGTGGTGGTGGTGGTGGTGGTGGTGGTGGTGGTGGTGGTGGTGGTGGTGGTGGTGGTGGTGGGGGTGGTAGTGGTGGTGATAGTGGTGGTGGTAGTGGTAGTTGTTGATAGTTGTTTGTTTGTGGTGGTTTGTTGGTTGTGGCAGTTGAAAACTTTATGATGATGATTGAAGAAGCTATGGGATTGGTTGGGGCTGATGGTGGCAGTTGATGTGAAAAGTGGTGGCCAAAAACTCTAAAGGAAGCCCAGTAAAAACCTCATCTAAAATCATAGAGTCTGCTACTAATATTATTCAGGATTGCAACAACAGCTATCGTCTTGAAACATACCGGGTTGGTTTCTTATACAATTAGCTTTAGTGTTTCAGTTTATTGAATTGTAACAACTTTTACCACAACAGCACCACTAACAACTACAACAGCAACCACTCCACCGCAACCAACAGCAACCACCACACCACAACCATCAACAACAAAAAATCGACCCCGTCAACACCAAAACACCACAGCACCACAGCACAGCACCATCATCCCAATACAACTAAACCCTCACAACAACCCCCACAACACAATCCCACTAAACCACCCCCTCCCTTAAGAAACAACCCAAAAAGCGCCATTACCACCAAAACAACCATAACAACCACCACAAAAACAACCGCCAACGACCCCTAACGACTGTACTCCCATCCGAACAACCTTGCTTGGTGATGGCGTCGACGAGAGGAACGTCACAGGCATAAGCAGCACACACCATCTCGTTGGTGAGTCGATGCTTGTTGAGGAGGCCCATGACCTTATCATTGCCTGTCTCTTCAGCCAGGTCCATGAACGTTTTGTTACGAGCCACGTCGACCCTGCACCAGCTGTTCATTAGTCGCTCCACCATAGCCAAGTCCTCTCTCTGTTAGGGGGGGGAGATTGTGTGTAGATTTGGAGGTGTGCTGTGTGTTTTTGGAGATGATCTATGTTTTTGGGGGGCTTGTGTATGCTTGTTTGTAGAAAGGGCGGTTTGTGGGGTCATGTTGTGGGAGTTTTTGCGGAGGGGTTATGTTTCGTGTGGCATGTATGTTATATGTTTTCTGTAAGATGTATTTCGTGTGTGTTTTGTGGAATGCATGTTGGGTGTGGTATCACAAAACGGCATTTCAAAATCTTCAACGATACCTCAAAACTCAAATCATCATACTTTGTAAAGCGATTCTCGCAGCAAAAACTTCTCCAAGCATCATCATTTCTAACACAAAACGCCCTACAAAACTCTTCCAACCTTCACGGCACTCCACAGTCCAGACCTGACGTCTGCTTCTCCCTTCACCATTTGGAAGAAGTTGTTGTTGATGGTGTGCACCACCCTGCAGCCGTGGTTGTTGGCGATGCATGGGTCAACTCCTGGGAAGATTGTGGGCGAGTGGGTAGATTGAGGGTGGTTGGGTGGAGTGATGGGTAGATTGTGGGTTGGGTTAAGTGGCGAGGAGCTTAGAGATGGGTTGGGTGATGGCGGGAATTGAAAAGGTTAAGGGATAGGTGAAGAGAAGGTAGGATGGGTTGGGTTGAGTAGAAAGTAGTAGAAAGTTGAGTGTTGGTTGTGGATAGGGTAGGTGGGTTGGGTGGGTGAAAGGGTTGTAGAGAGGTTGATGGAGTTTGAACTGTCAAAGTTGGAAGATGGCGCTAAGTTTATTTATCGAAAATAAATATATAATTCATTCCTTCTTTCTTTCCTCCATTCATTGATTCATTCAATCATTCATTCAATCATTCATTCATTCATTCATTCATTCATTCATTCATTCATTCATTCATTCATTCATTCATTCATTCATTCATTCATTCATTCATTCATTCATTCATTCATTCATTCATTCATTCATTCATTCATTCATTCATTCATTCATTCTTTCATTCATTTATTTTTTTATTCATTCATTCATTCATCCCTTCATTCATCATGAATAAAGTTTGGACACAGAGACATTGTTCTTTCTGCAGACTTTCACTCAATGAATTAACACCCCAACTACCCTCACAGACTCCTCAACCACTGAGAACCCTCAGAACAAGCAACCGAGCACTCGCCCAACAAACCAACCTCCACCTACCTTCACCCACCTCCACCCACCTCCACCCACCTCAACCCACCTCCACCCACCTCCACCCACCTCCACCCACCTCCACCCATCTCCACCCGCCTCCACCTACCTCCACCCACCTCCGCCCACCTCCACCCACCTCCACCTACCTCCACCTACCTCCACCCACCTCCACCTACCTCCACCCACCTCCGCCCACCTCCACCCACCTCCACCTACCTCCACCTACCTCCACCCACCTCCACCCACCAATCCTCAGTAAGTGTTCGGCCAAAGGTTTGGCGTTTGGTCGGATGCATGCGAGGTGTAGGCACGTGTTGCCGTGTTTGTTTTGTGCATTCACCTCGGTGAATTCATTATAAAGTAAGTAATGCATCGGTGAATTAACATCCCAATTGTCTGAGTAGGCGCATTACAAATTAAGATTCTTTTTCATTATTATTATTATTATTATTATTATTATTATTATTATTATTATTATTATTATTATTATTATTATTATTATTATTATTATTATTATTATTATTATTATTATTATTATTATTATTATTATTATTATTATTATTATTATTATTATTATTATTATTATTATTATTATTATTATTATTATTATTATTATTATTATTATTATTATTATTATTATTATTATTATTATTATTATTATTATTATTATCACCATTATTTTTGCCATTATTTTTATTTTTTATTATTATTTTTTATTTTATTTTTTTATTGCCACTATTATTATCTATCATTTTTGTTATTTTCATTATTATTATTATTATTTTTGTTATTGCCATTATTATTATTTTTGTTATTTTCATTATTAATATTATAATATTTAGTTTCATTTTTATTGTAAATATTTTCAACATTATTGTTATTATTATCATTATACCGTAATGATATGTTATTATCATAGTTATATCATTACTGAGGTTATTGTCATCCTTCTTTTTATTATTAATTCTATTATTACCATACATATAATAATAATAATAACAATAATAATAATGTTATCAGTATTATTATTATTTTATTATTTTTATTTTATTTTATTTTTTTAAATTATTTTTGTTTATTTTTATTTATTATTATTATTCTCACCACGACGCCCTTGAGGGCCAGTTGGTAGATGATGGGCACGAGGTCGATGAGTGTGCCGTACTTGCGGTGCATGCCCGGCACCTGGTGTCCATAAGAATAATAATAATAATAATAATAATAATAATAATAATAATAATAATAATAATAATAATAATAATAATAATAATAATAATAATAATAATAATAATAATAATAATAATAATAATAATAATAATAATAATAATAATAATAATAATAATAATAATAATAATAATAATAATAATAATAATAATAATAATAATAATAATAATAATAATAATAATAATAATAATAATAATAATAATAATAATAATAATAATAATAATAATAATAATAATAATAATAATAATAATAATAATAATAATAATAATAATAATAATAATAATAATAATAATAATAATAATAATAATAATAATAATAATAATAATAATAATAATAATAATAATAATAATAATAATAATAATAATAATAATAATAATAATAATAATAATAATAATAATAATAATAATAATAATAATAATAATAATAATAATAATAATAATAATAATAATAATAATAATAATAATAATAAAAATAATAATAATAATAATAATAATAATAATAATAATAATAATAATAATAATAATAATAATAATAATAATAATAATAATAATAATAATAATAATAATAATAATAATAATAATAATAATAATAATAATAATAATAATAATAATAATAATAATAATAATAATATAAATAATGAACAATAGTACCTGATTCACTAGGTGGTGTAGGTAGGTCGACTGGTCCACCTGCGATCTTTGGTTGTGATGATGACGGTGGTGTGGTGGTGTGGTGGTGTGGTGGTGTGGTGTGGTGGTGGTGTGGTGGTGGTGTGGTGGTGTGGTGGTGGTGTGGTGGTGGTGTGGTGGTGGTGTATTGGTAAGGGTGAAGTGGTGGTGGTGGTGGTGGTGTGATGGTGGTGGTGGTGGGATGGTGGTGGTGGTGGTGGTGGTGTGATGGTGATAAAGGGGGGGGGGGGGTGGTGAGTGAAAAGAGCTTGTAAGAAACGAGACCATTTCACTAGTTTATCATATTGTATTTCATTGTATTCATTGTATTTTACATCACTCGCACCACACCCCATTACGCTTTCCCTAACCACACCACACTACAGTAGGCTCCCTCTAACCACACCACACCATACCACACCACACCACACCACACCACACCACACCACACCACACCACACCACACCACACCACACCACACCACATCACGCCACACTACATCACGCTTCCCCTCACCACACCACATCACACCACACCAAGTTAAGTCGAAGAATAATTTTTTTATACTCATACAGATGACTGAAGAAAACAAGTAGTCTGCACTACACCTCACTACACCTCACTACACTCCACTACACCTCACTACATTTCAGTACACCGCACAAAACCCACCAATTTCCACTACACTGCACTACATTTCAGTACACCGCACAAAACCCACTAATTTCCACTACACTGCACTACATTTCAGTACACCGCACAAAACCCACCAATCTCTACCACACCACCACCAAACATCACCAAACTTTAAAATCTCCCGCCTTACAATTTCCCGCCTTAGCCCCACCCTGTTTAACCAAAACACCCACAAACCTCTCCACCGCACCGAACCCTACTGAGCCCCAAGTCAAACCCCACTAACCCTCAAACTTCACACCCCACCAAACAAACCGCTTCTTGAACTCGAAGGGCCTCATGCAGAGGATATGATCGTAAGCCTCCTTCATGCCTGCCCTGGTCTGCAGGCCGATCGAACGGTACAGACGGGTATCTTCAAAGTTGAAGATGTTCCAGGCGGGCTCACAGTCGTCTGGAGATGGCTTTTCTTGCAGCAGATCAAAGGGTAGTGGCATTTGATGCTGTGAGCCGTGCACTAGAGCTGACTTGTGAGGCATTGTGGCTTGGGGTTTGGTTGATTTGGAAGGTTAAACGGGGTTCGGATGGATTGAGCGGTGAATTTTAAATCAGTGGGTTGGTGGCTTTGAGTGGATTAAATGGGTTTTGTGTGGTTGAGTGAGTTGTGGGTGGTTGAGTGGGTTGTGGGTGGTTGAGTGGGTTGTGGGTGGTTGAGTGGGTTGTGGGTGGTTGAGTGGGTTGTGGGTGGTTGAGTGGGTTGTGGGTGGTTGAGTGAGTTTTGGGTGGTTGATTGGGTTGTGGGTGGTTGAGTGGGTTGTGGGTGGTTAAGTGGGTTATGAGTGGTTGAGTGGGTTTTGGGTGGTTGAGTGGGTTTTGGGTGGTTGAGTGGGTTGTGGGTGGTTGAGTGGGTTGTGGGTTGTGGGTGGTTGAGTGGGTTGTGGGTGGTTGAGTGGGTTTTGGGTGGTTGAGTGGGTTGTGGGTGGTCGAGTGGGTTGTGGGTCGTTGAGTGGGTTGTGGGTGGTTGAGTGGGTTGTGGGTGGTTAAGTGGGTTTTGGGTGGTTGAGTGGGTTTTGGGTGGTTGAGTGAGTTTTGGGTGGTTGATTGGGTTGTGGGTGGTTGAGTGGGTTGTGGGTGGTTGAGTGGGTTATGAGTGGTTGAGTGGGTTTTGGGTGGTTGAGTGGGTTTTGGGTGGTTGAGTGGATTGTGGGTGGTTGAGTGGGTTGTGGGTTGTAGGTGGTTGAGTGGGTTTTGGGTGGTTGAGTGGGTTGTGGGTGGTCGAGTGGGTTGTGGGTGGTTGAGTGGGTTGTGGGTGGTTGAGTGGGCTTTGGGTGGTTGAGTGGGTTGTGGGTGGTTGAGTCGGTTGTGGGTGGTTGAGTGGGTTGTGGGTGGTTGAGTGGGTTGTGGGTGGTTGAGTGGGTTGTGGGTGGTTGAGTGGGTTGTGGGTGGTTGAGTGGGTTGTGGGTGGTTGAGTGGGTTGTGGGTGGTTGAGTGGGTTGTGGGTGGTTGAGTGGGTTGTGGGTTGTGGGTGGTTGAGTGGGTTTTGGGTGGTTGAGTGGGTTGTGGGTGGTCGAGTGGGTTGTGGGTGGTTGAGTGGGTTGTGGGTGGTTGAGTGGGTTGTGGGTGGTTGAGTGGGTTGTGGGTCGTTGAGTGGGTTGTGGGTGGTTGAGTGGGTTGTGGGTGGTTAAGTGGGTTTTGGGTGGTTGAGTGAGTTTTGGGTGGTTGAGTGAGTTTTGGGTGGTTGATTGGGTTGTGGGTGGTTGAGTGGGTTGTGGGTGGTTGAGTGGGTTATGAGTGGTTGAGTGGGTTTTGGGTGGTTGAGTGGGTTTTGGGTGGTTGAGTGGATTGTGGGTGGTTGAGTGGGTTGTGGGTTGTAGGTGGTTGAGTGGGTTTTGGGTGGTTGAGTGGGTTGTGGGTGGTCGAGTGGGTTGTGGGTGGTTGAGTGGGTTGTGGGTGGTTGAGTGGGCTTTGGGTGGTTGAGTGGGTTGTGGGTGGTTGAGTGGGTTGTGGGTGGTTGAGTGGGTTGTGGGTGGTTGAGTGGGTTGTGGGTGGTTGAGTGGGTTGTGGGTGGTTGAGTGGGTTGTGGGTGGTTGAGTGGGTTGTGGGTGGTTGAGTGGGTTGTGGGTGGTTGAGTGGGCTTTGGGTGGTTGAGTGGGTTGTGGGTGGTTGAGTGGGTTTTGAGTGAATTGGATAGTCTGGGGTTTGGTGGTTTAAGGGGGTGAACTTTGTGTGGGCTTTCCCTCTCAAAAGGCTTGAAAAAAATGAAAGATGAGTGAGAGAGAGAAGATACGCTGAAGGAAGGAAGAGAAGGGAGAGAGAGAAGATACGCTGAAGGAGGGAAGAGAAGGGAGAGAGAGAAGATACGCTGAAGGAGGGAAGAGAAGGGAGAGAGAGAAGATACGCTGAAGGAGGGAAGAGAAGGGAGAGAGAGAAGATACGCTGAAGGAGGGAAGAGAAGGGAGAGAGAGAAAAAGAGGGGGTGTGGAGGTGGAAAAGTTGTGAGGTTGTCGAGTGAAGGAAACTATTTTTGTATACACTTTCCAGTGTTTTAAACTTTTTATTTCATTTCTAACTTGCACTTAAATGTTTATAATTAATCCATCCATATTTTTATTTTCTTATTTATTTGTATTATTATTTATCACTTTTATTATTATTATTATTATTATTATTATTGTTATTATTATTATTATTATTATTATTATTGTTGTTGTTTTTTTTGTTATTGTTGGTGTGGATACAAAGCTTTGCTGAATGTCAAAATGTGTTTGTTTATTGGTGAGAAAAACGCCCAAAAGGTAAACAATCAACCGTGAATAGAGTTGTTTTTAAACAGCGACAAAGACAAAGGATAATTCGTTAATTTCAAACGGAGCGCTTCACATAAAACAAAGGCGCTTTTATGGAAACAAAGGAACCACAAAGAAATGAACTGGTAACAAAGACTACATGAAACGATTTGAAAAACGCAAGTAAACATACTAAAAATATAAAAATACTTTAACTGAAAAAAGTACAACAGTACAAAAAAAGTATCCTATTTTTGAAAATTATGAAATACGAAAAAAAAAATACACAAAAAACAAAAAATATACACATAAAAAGATACGCATACAAAAACAAAAAACACAGAAAAAAAAATACAAAAAAATACACAAAAAAACACACAAAAAATACATAAAAAAACAAACAAAAGAATGTAAATACATGAATAATACGTTAAAATACAAATAAAAACACACAAAACTTGGGTTTGCGTTAAAAAGTTGAAAAGATTATGATAGTTCAAAGGTCACTGCGAAATGTCATGCAAGCTCTTAGAAATGGCCACCAAAGACTCCAATTTATGGACGAGTAAACTTTTTTTTTCTTTTTTTTCTCATTTTTCTTATTTTTATTTATTCATTTTTACATTTTTATTTATTCTTTTTACTTTTTTTTTTCTTTTTTTAATTATTTTATTTTAATTATTTTTCATTTTATTTTATTTATTTTTCATTTTATTTTATTTATTTTTTATTTTATTTTATTTATTTTTCATTTTATTTCATTTATTTTATTTCAATTTATTATTTTATCGAATCAAATCCAGACAAGCGCTGAAAATGTTGAACATATAAAAAGTTAAAACTGTCTGTCTTATATCACCTACATCACGAAAACGTATGTAAATATGATGACGTCAATTAATAAAAATTCTTACTGATACTAAATATCATAAAGTAATAACATAAATAACATTAATAATGATAATAATATAAATAATGATAAAAATGATAATAGTAATAATAGTAAAAAATAATTATAAAAAAATTAATAATAATAAAATAATAATAATAATGACAATATAAATAATAATAATAATTACAATATAAATAATAATAATAATTACAATATAAATAATAATAATAATGACAATATAAATGATAATAATAATGAAAATATAAATGATAATAATCTTCATTAATAATGATATATTCACAGTATAACAGACGATAATATCATAACAATCAATTTAATTGTTCCTTCCTCACGCCCAACCCTGACTCTGAAGAAACCTTAATGAAAAATCTACTTGTCAAAAAGAGAAATAAAAATGAAATATAAGTATTATTATTTATATTATTAATTATATTAATAATATTATTTTTATTTTTATTTTTATTAGGCTAAACATTTTGCATACGTGGGCAGTTGAGCTTCTCGGATTTGGAGGCAAACTTAACACGCGATCGGAAAATCGAAAACCGATCTAAAACCGTTAATTCGATTTTGAAGAACGAAATTGGCGGTGGTGAAAATAATAAAAGTAAGTATGAAAAAGATTTGATTAAGAATGAATGAGATTTGATTAAGAATAAATGAGATTTGATTAAGAATAAATGAGATTTGATTAAGAATAAATGAGATTTGATTAAGAATAAATGAGATTTGATTAAGAATAAATGAGATTTGATTGAGAATAAATGAGATTTGATTAAGAATAAATGAGATTTGATTAGGAATGAATGAGATTTGATTAAGAATAAATGAGATTTGATTAAGAATAAATGAGATTTGATTAAGAATAAATGAGATTTGATTAAGAATAAATGAGATTTGATTAAGAATAAATAAGATTTGATTAAGAATGAATGAGATTTGATTAAGAATAAGTGAGATTTGATTAAGAATAAATGAGATTTGATTAAGAATAAATGAGATTTGATTAGAAATAAATAAGGTTTGATTAAGAATAAATGAGATTTGATTAGAAATAAATAAGGTTTGATTAAGAATAAATGAGATTTGATTAGAAATAAATAAGGTTTGATTAAGAATAAATGAGATTTGATAGAGAATGAGTGGAATTTGATTAAGCGTGGATTTGATTAACGTCTGAAACACTTCGATACCTTCCTAATCTTCCTAGCGTGTCAAAGCAGATGGTGAAATAGAAAATGCGCGAAAGAGGTCTGGTGGAACGCTTGAGGACATTAGTTCATCCATTATGAGTGATTAGATGATTAATTACTCATAATTAATCAATACAACCTGTATTGATTGGTTTTAAGTAAGCATTTAAGTGTTTTAGCAGTCGTCCATCATTAATTACTATGGTTCTTGATTAATAACGGCTTGAAACTGTCTGAAACCAGGATCTTTTTCAAATGCCATAAACTTAATTCAAATGTCCATTTGCTTATCAGTAAACTTAATTCAAATGTCTATTTGCTTATCAGTAAACTTAATTCAAATGTCCATTTGCTTATCAGTAAACTTAATTCAAATGTCCATTTGCTTATCAGTAAACTTAATTCAAATGTCCATTTGCTCGTCAGTAAACTCTGATTAACTCTCATGGTCGACGTCTCAATTTCTTGCTTTGGAGCTTTACAAATGGAATTTGTTATTATTATCTTCTTCTTTTTTTTAATTTTATTATTATTATTATTGTTGTTATTATTATTATTATTATTATTATTATTATTATTATTATTATTATTATTATTATTATTATTATTATTATTATTATTATTATTATTATTATTATTATTATTATTATTATTATTATTATTATTATTATTATTATTATTATTATTATTATTATTATTATTATTATTATTATTATTATTATTATTATTATTATTATTATTATTATTATTATTATTATTATTATTCTTTTTATTATTATTATTATTATTATTATTATTATTATTTTTATTATTATTATTATTATTATTATTATTATTATTATTATTATTATTATTATTATTATTATTATTATTATTATTATTATTATTATTATTATTATTATTATTATTATTATTATTATTATTATTATTATTATTATTATTATTATTATTATTATTATTATTATTATTATTATTATTATTATTATTATTATTATTATTCATGCACACACACGTAAGTAATAATAATATTATGACGGCAGGCGTTGCAGGAGGTGGGTTAACAAATAGATGTGTGGAGGGTGCGCTCGCGGAATGTACAATGTGTGGAAATTGAAAAGCAAACGTGAAATTGAATGATAAAAAGATACAAAACATTCCTCTTTATTCCATCCCCCCCCATCCCCCCCCCCCCCTTCCCCCCCCCCCCCCCATCCTGCATCAGTGTTGTCAACATGGCGGTCGATCCATCATTCATTCTACCATTCCTTCATTCATCCATTCTTCCATTCATCCATTCATCATTCTATCATTCATCCATTCTTCCATGCATCATTCTATCATTTATCCATTCTTCCATGCAGCATTTTTTCATTCTTCCATTCGTCCAATCATCCATACATCATTTCTCCATTTTTCATTCATCCATACATTCATTCTTCTATCCATTCATTCATTCATCAATCATTCTTCCATTCTTTTATTCATAAACCACAGATTTCTTACCACCACAACTCATAACCTTTCTCATACCTCACACCCACAACCACTCCTTTTTCACATCAAACTTTTCATCGCTTAACCACCTTCACCAAAACCCTCTCCATCAGCGATTGGAGTACACCACAGACACCACCACAATGATGCTCATACACGATATGGCGCTCACGGCAAGCACCAGCCAGCGGTACTTGAATTGTCTGTTGACCACGCTACGCAGGAAGATGGGACCGTTACGCGCCCTGTTCTTCTCGCCTCCGGTGCGTTTTGAAGCGGTCGAAATGACCGAGCCTCGCTTGATGGCTCTGTCGAAGCCGTCGTTGGGTGCTATGTTGCCTGTCAGATAGAGGCTGTGGTGTGGTTGGATGGGGGGAGGGTTGGATGGAGTGTGGTTGGATGTGGTGTTGGTTGGGTGTAGTGGATGTGGTGGTATAAGAGGTAGTGGTGGTGGTGGTGGTGTGAATGTGGTGGCGATGACTATGGTAGTTGGGTCACGGTGGTGGCAGCTAGTATCTTATTACACAATACACAAAACTACTTTGTTCTTTGACACTTACAAAACAACCAGCCCGTTTGTTAAAGCAAACAATACAAGTAACGCACACTGCAGCAACACGAGTGTGTTTTGCCAACACCCTTTGCAACTTCCTTCTTTTTAAAATTCTTCAATATGTTTCCTACAACCCTTTTAAATCCTCCCTCCATCCATCACTCACCGGATTGTGTACAAAAAGTTAAGGTCATCGGAGTTGTGCGTACAACTTTGTTGGGTGTACAACTGCATGGGGTAGTACACCATTTCTGCGTTGATGACGTCTGCTCCTGTGGGGTTGAAAGGTAGTGGTGGTTGTGAAGGTTGTTGTAAGATTGTGTTGACGTTTGTTGTGTTGTTGAGGGAGTTATGGTTATTGAAGGATTGTTGTGTTGTTGAGGGAGTGATGGTTGTTGTCTTGTTGAGGGAGTGATGGTTGTTGTGTTGTTGAGTGGGTGTTGATGGAAAGAGATATATGACGTGAAAGTTGAATGAAAAATAACAAAAACAAAGAAATAATAACAAGAATTTAAAACAACAAAAATAATAACTAAAGTAAAAACATGAACAAAAAAAACAATTAAAAAAAATGAAAACAATAAACAAAAACAATAAAAGACTATTAAAAACAAACAAACACACCGGTGTTTCTGAGGAAGGCGACCACTTTTGAGAAGGTTTCTGGCATGCTTTCGAGTCGTTCCTCCTCCGAGTCCTTCTCCTTGATGATCTCTGGCGTGAAGGTCTCGTAGTTGAAGGGGTACAGAGGGGTGATGTTGAAGGTGTTGTCGCCAGGCACAGCTAGATAGATGATGCGGAGAATGCGGAAAAAGTCGACCGGTGTGGTGGCGTTGAGGCCCGGCATGGTGTAGTAACAACTACTGCCAGTCTCTAGGTCGGTGTAGTTGTCTGTGGTGGTTGTTGTGGTGGTGGTTGTGTGGTGATGGTTGTTGTGGTGATGGTTGTTGTGGTGATGGTTGTTGTGGTGGTGGTTGTTGTGGTGGTGGTTGTTGTGGTGCTGGTTGTTGTAGTGATGGTTGTTGTAGTGCTGGTTGTTGTAGTGATGGTTGTTGTGGTGATGGTTGTTGAGATGATGGTTGTTATGGTGATGGTTGTTGTGGTGCTGGTTGTTGTAGTGATGGTTGTTGTAGTGATGGTTGTTTTATGGGGGTGGTTGTTGTGGTGATGGTTGTTGTGGTGCTGGTTGTTATAGTGATGGTTGTTTTATGGGGGTGGTTGTTGTGGTGCTGGTTGTTGTAGTGATGGTTGTTTTATGGGGGTGGTTGTTGTGGTGACTGATGTTGTGGTGATGGTTGTTGTGGTGATGGTTGTTGTGGTGACGGGTTGTTGTGGTGATGGTTTTTGTGGTGATTGTTGTTGTGGTGATGGTTGTTGGAGTGATGGTTGTTTTATGGTGGTGGTTGTTTTGGTGATGGTTGTTGTGGTGACGGGTTGTTGTGGTGATGGTTTTTGTGGTGATTGTTGTTGTGGTGATGGTTGTTGTAGTGATGGTTGTTTTATGGTGGTGGTTGTTTTGGTGATGGTTGTTGTGGTGATGGTTGTTTTAATCATAATCTTCCCAACCCTCTCCACCTTTTTTCATCCACCATAACCTTCCACCCACCATAATCGCCCACTCACCATAATCTTCCACCCACCATAATCTTCCACCCACCATAATCGTCCACTCACCATAATCTTTCTTGACAATGACAGAGGCCATGTTGATGATGGTTGCATTGGATTGTGTCTTCAGCCACTCATTGGCTCTTTCCACCAGACACTCGAACGCCTCATAACCGTCCTCTGTTTCTATGGGTATCATGTTCTTTATGCCTGTGCGGTGTGGTGTGGTGTGGTGTGGTGTGGTGTGGTGTGGTGTGGTGCGGTGTGGTGTGGTGTGGTGCGGTGTGGTGTGGTGTGGTGCGGTGTGGTGTGGTGTGCTGCGGTGTGGTGTGGTGTGGTGCGGTGTGGTGTGGTGAAAGGAGTTATGATGTGGTGTGGTGGGGTGTGGTGTGGTGTGGTGTGGTGTGGTGTGGTGTGGTGTGGTGTGGTGTGGTGTGGTGCGGTGTGTTGTGGTGTGGTGTGGTGCGGTGTGGTGTGGTGTGGTGCGGTGTGGTGTGGTGAAAGGAGTTATGATGTGGTGTAGTGGGGTGTGGTGTGGTGTGGTGTGGTGTGGTGTGGTGTGGTGTGGTGTAGTGTGGTGTGGTTTGGTGTGATATGGTATGGTGTGGTGTGGTGAGAGGAGTTATGAGGTGGTGTAGTGGGGTGTGCTCTACTCGGATGATTTGGTGTAGTGTTGCGGTGATGATTCATCTATCATTTTCCTAAACCACACCTCCATTCATCTTTTTTTCATCTATCCACCCACCTATCCGTCTATCCATCATACGTTTACATATTCGCTCTCTTACCTCTCCATCCTTTCATTAATCCATCAATCCATCTACACATACTCCAGTTCATCTTCTCATCAACCTTTTTCCTTACCCATTTATCTCCTCTCACTCACCCATCTTTTCATTCATTCCCCATCCTTCCTTCCATCAATCCACTTCTTCCTCTTCCGCACACAACTCACACACGGTGGATGCTTGAGTGAGTTTGATGTTTTCGTCGCTACCGTCCTTGACGTAGAAGACCCTCAATATAAAAACATAGTTTACATCATCGTTCATCGACTCGCACCACTTGGTCGTCTTGACGTCAACCTTATGGCCCGCGTCGCTACGGTAACTGGCCGTTTCTATCGTCACTATGCGCCCTGTCGTGGTGGTGGTGGTGTTGTTGTAGCGGTGTTGTGGGTGGTTTTGTTGTTTTGATTACAATACAATACAATATAAACACGAATAGTATTATAGTGGCATTAACCCCGTAGAGTTTCGAAGCTACAAGTACTGTTGTTGGTGTTATTGTTGTTCATTGTTTTTTTTCTTTAATCATTAATATTATTATAGTGGTTATGAAGTTGTGTTGTTTGATATTTGTTTTACTGGAAGACTACAACACATCGATGAATATTATTTTTATAAGGGCGTTTAACCCCGAAAAAGTTTAAAGCCACTCTACGGCTGAAGCCCTTGATCAAAGTTACTAACGTCGCGAACAACTGATGAGTGAAAAAGCGAAAGAATATAAAAAATTAAATTTTGTAATAAGAAGACTAAAGTAACCGGATTAATGAAAGAACGAAAAGACAAGAAACTTGGAAGACAAAAAAGAACAGTAAGAAAAATGGAAAACACAAAAAAAGGCGGACATAAAAAAGGGAAGAAAAAAAAACAAGACAACATTGAAGACTAAAAATAAAAGTAGACAGAAAAAAGGCAGACTAGAAGAAAGAAGACAAGTTGAAGGGGAGCAACCTTTGAGCTGTTTGCTGTTGATCTTGCTGTTGATTTTGTCAATGAGGCTCTGGATGCTAAAATGGTTCTTGTCGGGCAGGAAGTCCATATGGCAGAGGGTCTGACTAATATCCTTGTCACTCTTCGGTTCAAGCCACAGCCTGGAGACGGAGTTATGTGGTGGTGGTGATAGTGGTGGTGGTGGTGGTGGTGGTGGTGGTGGTGGTGGTGGTGGTGGTAGTGGTGGTGGTGGTGGTGGTGGTAGTGGTGGTGGTGGTGGTGGTGGTGGTGGTGGTGGTAGTGGTGGTGGTGGTGGTGGTGGTGGTGGTGGTGGTGGTGGTGGTGGTGGTGGTGGTGGTGGTGGTGGTTGTGGTTGTGGTGGTGGTGGTGGTGGTGGTGGTGGTTGTGGTTGTGGTGGTGGTGGTGGTGGTGGTGGTGGTGGTGGTTGTGGTGGTGGTGGTGGTGGTGGGGGTGGTGGTGGTGGGGGTGGTGGTGGTGGGGGTGGTGATAGGGAATTCGTTTAGGGGGGGGAGAAACTTTGGTAAGAAGAGATGATGGAAAAAATGTTGTGGTTGTTGTTGTTGTGGTAAAACTTATGGTTGTTGTGAGTGTTTTGTTGTAAGGGTTGAAGGGGAAATTTTTTTGTTTTTTTTGTTGTGGTTGTTGTTGTGATGGTTGTAGTTGTTGTGTGGTTGTTGTTGTGTGGTTGTTGTTGTTGTTGTTGTTGTTGTTGTTGTTGTTGTTGTTGTTGTTGTTGTTGTTGTTGTTGTTGTGATGGTTGAGGAAGCAGCCAGCAGCGACGGAAGCAATAACAACAACTTTTGAACTTTCACACTTTATGACAAAAGTTGCGATTGCGTTTGAATTGTCAATATTGTCATAAAATTGTCACATTGTTCAAGGCCTGCTTGTCAAGGTGCTTAGTTTTCCGTTCACTTTTGAAATGTTCAAGAGGTTTCATGGGACGCTTGCGCACCAAATACCCTTCAATATATATTATTTTATATTCTTTATTATATCAAGTCTAGACATACGCTGGAAATGTTATAAAAACACTGCGAATAATCGAACTAAAAAAGATATATAAAAAATATAGTCAACATTGTTTGTTTGGTTCAATCATTTACGTTATTTTCCTCAACAAACTTCTGCCACCTAAATTTTCGAGCGTTAAAGCAGCACAACTCAACCAACGGTTTTTTTTCCTTCCAACAACAACAGCCATTCCAAAGTGTTCAGATACAATATCACCAGCGAAGTTGTATTTTTGTAATTTCGATAAACAACAAAAACAAAAAGAAGATAGGAAAATAAAACACAAACAACAAACAAGCAACAAAAAGCACAAACAACAAACAAGCTAAAAATAAACACAAAAAGCACAAACAACAAAAAACACAGACAACAAAAAACACAAATAACAAAAAACACAAACAAAAAACACAAAAAACATAAAAACACAAACAACATAAAACACAAACCACAAAAAAACAAACAGACCACAAATTCAAACAGCAACCCACCGAAGGCCCCGCTGGTAATATGTGTGGGTGTTGTCCTTGGTGCTCTTGGAGATGACCATGCGGTTGCTGTTGTCCAATTGATGGGGCTCTCCTGCCGACCACAAAACCGACTGAGCCGACTTCACCTGAGGGGTAGCGTGGTGGTTTTATGGGAGGTTTTGAGTTTGGTGGTTTTATGGGGGGTTTGAGTGTGGTGGTTTTATGGGGGGTTTGGGTGTGGTGGTTTTATGGGGAATTTAGGTGTGGTGGAGTGGTTTTGGATAATATTAAAATGTTTTTTGGTGTGTTTTAAAAGCTAGGGGTTTTTTTAGTGAAACGTGGTTTGGTGGGGTAGACAGGGTGGTTTAATGGGGTAGACAGGGTGGTTTGATGGGGTAGACAGGGTGGTTTGATGGGGTAGACAGGGTGGTTTGATGGGGTAGACAGGGTGGTTTGATGGGGTAGACAGGGTGGTTTGATGGGGTAGACAGGGTGGTTTGGTGGGGTAGACAGGGTGGTTTGATGGGGTAGACAGGGTGGTTTGATGGGGTAGACAGGGTGGTTTGATGGAGTAGACAGGGTGGTTTGATGGGGTAGACAGGGTGGTTTGATGGGGTAGACAGGGTGGTTTGGTGGGGTAGACAGGGTGGTTTGATGGAGTAGACAGGGTGGTTTGATGGAGTAGACAGGGTGGTTTGATGGGGTAGACAGGGTGGTTTGATGGGGTAGACAGAGTGGTTTGATGGGGTAGACAGGGTGGTTTGATGGGGTAGACAGAGTGGTTTGATGGGGTAGACAGGGTGGTTTGATGGAGTAGACAGGGTGGTTTGATGGGGTAGACAGGGTGGTTTGGTGGGGTAGACAGGGTGGTTTGGTGGGGTAGACAGGGTGGTTTGATGGGGTAGACAGGGTGGTTTGATGGAGTAGACAGGGTGGTTTGATGGGGTAGACAGGGTGGTTTGATGGAGTAGACAGGGTGGTTTGATGGGGTAGACAGGGTGGTTTGATGGAGTAGACAGGGTGGTTTGATGGGGTAGACAGGGTGGTTTGATGGGGTAGACAGGGTGGTTTGATGGGGTAGACAGGGTGGTTTGATGGAGTAGACAGGGTGGTTTGGTGGGGTAGACAGGGTGGTTTGATGGGGTAGACAGGGTGGTTTGATGGGGTAGACAGGGTGGTTTGATGGGGTAGACAGGGTGGTTTGATGGGGTAGACAGGGTGGATTGATGGGGTAGACAGGGTGGTTTGATGGGGTAGACAGGGTGGTTTGATGGGGTAGACAGGGTGGTTTGATGGGGTAGACAGGGTGGATTGATGGGGTAGACAGGGTGGTTTGATGGGGTAGACAGGGTGGTTTGATGGGGTAGACAGGGTGGTTTGATGGAGTAGACAGGGTGGTTTGATGGGGTAGACAGGGTGGTTTGATGGGGTAGACAGGGTGGTTTGATGGGGTAGACAGGGTGGTTTGATGGGGTAGACAGGGTGGTTTGATGGGGTAGACAGGGTGGTTTGATGGGGTAGACAGGGTGGTTTGATGGGGTAGACAGGGTGGTTTGATGGGGTAGACAGATTGGTTTGATGGAGTAGACAGGGTGGTTTGATGGAGTAGACAGGGTGGTTTGATGGGGTAGACAGGGTGGTTTGATGGGGTAGACAGGGTGGTTTGGTGGGGTAGACAGGGTGGTTTGATGGGGTAGACAGGGTGGTTTGATGGGGTAGACAGGGTGGTTTGATGGGGTAGACAGGGTGGTTTGATGGGGTAGACAGGGTGGTTTGGTGGGGTAGACAGGGTGGTTTGATGGGGAAGACAGGGTGGTTTGATGGGGTAGACAGGGTGGTTTGATGGGGTAGACAGGGTGGTTTGATGGGGTAGACAGGGTGGTTTGATGGGGTAGACAGGGTGATTTGATGGGGTAGACAGGGTGGTTTGATGGGGTAGACAGGGTGGTTTGATGGGGTAGACAGGGTGGTTTGATGGGGTAGACAGAGTGGTTTGATGGGGTAGACAGGGTGGTTTGATGGGGTAGACAGGGTGGTTTGATGGGGTAGACAGGGTGGTTTGATGGAGTAGACAGGGTGGTTTG
>OX387247.1:10579942-10599942 GCA_947562095.1 Branchellion lobata
GTCACACACATTTGTACACTCAAATACTTTTGTGTGTCATGATTTCATTGGAGTTTGAAACATTTAATGCATTTTGTATGGGTTTTTTTGTCAATTTACATAAAAAAATCATTTTTTTGACAATTTAAAAAATGATAAATGATAAAAATGATGCATTTAGTTTCTTTGGATTTTCCACCATCATTGTCTAGTTGTTGACTTAATGCTTGCTATTTTATCTTAACCATTATTTATTAATGGGGAGATCGAGAAGTAGGTCGAGGTCAACGACGCGAAAAAGTAAAACCAAGCGCAGACGGGCTTCACCGTCTTATGAAGATTCCAGAAGACGGAACAGGCACCGCCGGCATGACAGGCGCTCTAAAGAAAGGTTCGTAGTTTTTACATGACAGAAACATAACGCCCGTTTTTTTATCCGATTCCCGAATATTTTTTTCTCAAAAAAATATCAAGCTTTTCAATAGCAGCCTTGGTTCATACTCACAAATCACTTCGGCAGGGATAACAAGTCAATAACACTGAGTAGTGAAAGTGATAGTGATAGTGACAGCAACATTAACAAACGAATCAAAGAAGCCAGAAAAAGAGATGAAGAAAGGAAATGGATTGAAGCTGAAAGGCAAAAATTGAAGTATGAACTAATAAAAAATTCTTTTGTAGTTGAAATTTTATTCCAGTTCTATTGACGTATTTTTAAAATAAAAAAGTTATTTCAATTTTTTGACAAACGGTATTTTTTCTTAGAGAGCAGAAGGAGATGGAAGAGAAGTACATTGAGAGTGAAGTGGCCAGACGAGTAGAAGAGTTAGTGACCAAGAGGGTTGAAGGCGAACTGGAAAAAAGGAAAGATGAGATTGAAGCCGAGGTTGGTAAAATTTTTTTATAATTTATCACTATATAGCAGAGATGCATATGTATGTATGTAATGCATCTTACCTTCTCAGTTTCTCACTGGAACTTTATGAACAAGATTTATTCATCTTATTTTATTCAATATTCCAGTAAGATATATTCTTGTGTTGTGTATGCTAGTTCAACTTCACCTCAAAACTCACTTTGTGCATCATCCAATTATCCACCCGTGCACTCTTCTATCTGGTCAGTCGTATAGATTTCCAGCTTTTTTAATTTCTACACAGGTGCTCAGACGAGTGGAAGAGGCAAAGGTGTTGTTGGAGAAACAGTTGATTGAGGAGTTTGAGCGACAACGACAAGATGAAATCAAAGCTCAACAACTCAAACAGGTACTTTACTGTCTTCCTTTGGAACAAACACCCTTTAAACTAAAAGAATGCATGCCTGGATGGATGGATGGAACTTATTTGTATAGCACAATTTTTATTCAATTTCTTATATCAGAATATTTCTCACACCTGTTATACAACTTGAAGTTTCATTACTCATGAAGCTTATTGTATTTTCAGAGTTTTCAATGGTCATTTTGTTTGTGTGTGTGTGGTTGTTTTTTTATGTGTGTATATTTGTTTATTTTTCTTCTTCTTTCAAAAACTCATTGATTTTTGGATAATTCCCTTCAAGATTAGCACTTTCCAGATAAAAGCTGCAAGCAAATAGTAAAGATCTTCACTATTAAACATAATATATCGTTAGCTATCTTTGAGGAACATGAAGTTTGAGTTTATGTGCGTGCTGGCGTGTGTGTGCGTGTGTCAAACTTACGTGAATTTGTTATTTGAAATTCTAGATTAAATGCCACTGTAATAATATACATAAACCTACAATAATTCTATTGTATCATAACGAAACGTTTGGTAACTGTAACTTTTGGAGATGAATAAGCGAGCAGATGTTGCAATTGGAGTTTACTTTTAAACACTCCTTTAAAATTAGGTGAGATGTAAGGTTGTAATTGCTGTATCAAAACATGCACTCTGCCAGTTTGACTCCAAAACCGCCGCTGGTAATTATTCATTTATTACCCGCTCGTCCCCGGCTCGGCATGGCGATGCATGAAATGCACTCGTACTTGGCTTTCAGGATGAAGAGAATAGGAAGAGGGAAGAATTGGAAAGGATTGTCGAGGAGAACAACCGCAAGATGGAAGAGGCTCGACGAAAACTGGTGAGTGGCTCTTATTATTAACAATCTTTTCTGTTTGTAGCACAGGTTATATCGCATCCAAGCATGTGTCCTCATTGTAGCCAATGTTTCACCATTTTCCTTTTATTGCTTTAGCCACTATTTTTCAAAACTTCCCTTTTTCAACCACCACCACCACTTTCCATAATCCACTCAACCATTTCCACAACCTCACCATCATATCACATTCAAGCTTATCGCTGACAGAAAGCCCATTGAATAGTCTCTCTATCCTTATATTCTTTCTACCTCTACTACCGCCACCATGCATCACCACTCAACACCCCACCATTTTGTTCTTCATCATGTGGCACCATTCTTCTCAGTTCACCACAATTTCCCATGACCTCTCTTTTCACTTACCACCATCGTTTCCGCAACCTGCACCTACTTGGGCGTCTCATTTTCCTATCTTGGCGTTTCACGAATCAGATTTATTTTTTTAATATTATTTTTCAATCATTATTTATTGTTATTGTTAGCTATATCATTATTTTTTATATTCTTTATTATTATTTTATTTATTGTTATTATTATTATTATTATTATTATTATTATTATTATTATTATTATTGTTATAATCATCATCATCATCATCATCGTCATTCAATAACCGCCATGCAGGCGGAAGAGCAACTGAAGCTGGCTGAGGACCAGCGCACCATTATCGAGGACAGGCAAAAGCTGGAGGAGAGGGAGAGGAAGAAGGTGAGGAAGGAGCAAGAGGTGATTCTGAACAAGAAAAACGCCAGACCTCGACTCTCATTCGCCCTCGGAAAACCACCATAATGCCCTCCCACTTGCTATTAGTTCATGTACAGTTGACCGTGTTCTTATGTATGCCCTGTATCGTAACCTATTATCCTTTTCATCATTTTCATTTTCAAATGTTTTTTTTTAAATATTATTATTATTGTTATTTTTGTTATTAATATACTATTATTATCGTTAGTTAATTATGTTTTTTTATCTTCATTCAATCTTCATCAAATCATTATTTTTCTCACTACGTCGTCTACTCTTCTTTTTTAAACTTTCTCAGATTTCATGAATTCCGATAAATTTTCATCATTAAACACAAAAATGAGTTTTTTTTATTTAGAAATCGTGTCATTAAATCCCTAGTTAAAAGTTAAAAACATAAATGCTAATAATATTTGTATATTAGAAAAATATAATACAAATCATCGATAATGCAGTGGATAGTTATTGCCTTTACAATACTATCTAATTTCGATTCGGTTCCGGGCGTCTAATCGCACGGCAGTTTGCACATCTGTTGTTATGTTTGCTTCAAAAAAGCTTTATTTGAACTCCAAACTCGCGAAATAACAATGGATCTCATAATACTTCTAATAAAAATTTGGACACAGGGACGCTGTTCATGTCCTTGGAATTTTCCCTCAAGTAATAAATAAAACGTCTTAATTTTTGTTTGGGAAGGTAAACACTCACGTTATTCTTTTCTACGTTACCGTATGATTTATCTCCAAACTTTTAATATTATTCAAACTAAACTTCAATTTATTTTTGAATTGTACTCATGCGTAAATCTTTCGTAATTATATTAAATTCTAATATATTTCGCAAACTATTCTCGCTCCTTTAAAATTCTGCCTGCATCAGTAGTAACAGTAGCTAACCAGATGTTTGTTGTAGTTCCCTGCAATTGATGGCTTTTGGCATTGACTGCATTTTTATTCTATTGAAAATATTTTTTTATGGCCCATGAGTGCGTGTTTAGGTGGCCACTAAGCCCCGCAACCGGTTACTATAATAGCTACCGTATACTAATAATCATAAGTTTTTAATATTTAAAAAGTTTTATAAGAAAATAACAGTAGCCACAATATATTTAGATCTTTTTAGTATAATAAAAATGAATTCCGAGGAAAAAATATATAGAAATGGCGGAAGGCTCAACAGATGATAGACAAAATTTTTAAGAAGGTAAAGACATAATTTTTGAATCGCGATTCCATAAGATCGATTGAATTGTGAGATCCTGCAACATTCGTTCTCCGTTTATTTATTCACACTCTTCTCGATTATTTTTCAATGTTTTCGAACAATTTTATGTTATTTTTACGTATCTATAGCCGCCACCTTGAAGGTGAAATCAAAGCCAATTAAATCAAATAACTCCAAGCAGAGTTCCCGTTTTCTACCTCGCCTTATATGTGAACACCTTTGCATGATGCACCATTGAATAGTCTCGTATTAATAAGGTATTTATGGATACATTAATTAGGTAACCTTGTTCTAATTGAGGTAATATAGATGGAACAAAATTAATAAAAAGTACTATCACACAAAGATTAATTACGTTAAAAGTTATATAAACAAACTATATGAATAAAAATATATGGATATACACAAAAATTGGAAAAATTGTAAAAAAATAATAGAAATATATATACAATGATAAAACTGATATAAAAATCGCCATTCAAGCATAAAATAATATTAATAAAAATACAACATTCCTAAAGATAATAAAACCAATGGGAATTTTAATAGTCAATTAAGGCATGGTGGAGGTCACAATCGAGGGTTATGATTGAAACGCAGACGAATGACCCTCTTAAAAGTATCTTTATCATGCCAGTTCGTCTGCTTTTGAAACTAAAAATTGGACAGATAAAAATAACCAAAGTCTGTGAAAAACAATTTAGCTTTAAACATTGTTTCTGGGAACTTTTAACAAGAAACGTTGACGAGACAACGTCGGTTCAATAGTTCCAGTATTTGGCTCGTTAAACAAAGTATGGATCCGTTTTAGATCTTAAAGCTTAGAAACTGTTAAGCCAATCTTAATGCACCATCTCATGGAACATAATTGAGTAGATCAAGTTAGATTATTACTTCAGGTTTTTACGTATTAAATATTAAATTATTCGTGATGATTTTTCTAAGATCAAATACTGTTTATTTTATTTGTGGTATATAAGCATATAAAAAGTATATAACATGAATCTCAAATAATGATTATATTTCGAACGCCTGTGTGAACATAAAATGAATCATAGGTCTGAAACTGGGTTGAAAATTTCAAATACTCTGTCCCAGAAACTAGGCTTCCAAACCCATATTTCTTGAACGTAATAAAAAAATAAATCTTTTCTTCGCGTTCATCTAACAATTGAAAGTAGCAATTGGTGTAAACAACAAACAAAAAGTGAGTTTTCTACGACATGTGACGTCTCAAAACACTCCAAAAACAAGCTATTACGCAGGTAAGTGGTTAACATTTAAAAATGAAGTTAGATTAAAAGTATTTAAGTTTTAGAATAATATTTTTTTAAATTTTGAGTTCAACTATATTCTAAACATTTGAAACGGAAACATTACGTCTTAGTTCGGTATATAATCATTAATAATCATATGCTTTTATACGCTCTTGCGCGCACAAAGTGTTTATATAAACCCAAGATCGTAAAGGTTTGAGCATATTATTCTGATGCTTTTGAGCCGAACTTGATCTAGAAAATGAAATTAACAGAAAATACATTCGAAGATTCGAATCCGATAAAAATGGTGAGTAACTAATTTGTGCGTGGCTTTCGAATGCATTGTTTCTCCCATTCAAATATTTTAAAAATAAAATTCATAAACTAATAACAAATTGCAGTTAAAAAGCTGTGGCATTAAGATGCTACCGTTTTTTAAAACGTGCGCCATCTTCTTCATCTTCTACAAAGATGCTCCAAAGATAGAGTCAATAGACTACTGTGTAATCAAGTGTCTGCCCATTCTTTCTCTCATTGCATTCATTGTCTTCCATGGCATTGGCTTTGCAGACTACTATTCTTACTCTCGCAAGATACTCATTGGCCTGGTGTTTTGTTGCATTGGTGATGCCTTCATGGTGTGGAAGTCAAAGTGTTTTACACATTCAGTCATCATGTTTGGACTCGGCCAAATCATGTACACGTCTGCATTTGGCTTCAAGCCTTTCAACATCTATGTAGCAGCCTTTGTGGCCATCCTCAACTCCATCATCTACTCCCATCTCTATGAGGGCCTCAAAGGTGCCATGGTTTACTGTGTGGGTGTGTACATTCTACTCATCGGAGTGATGTTGTGGAGAGCAGTTTCAAGGGTGAAATTTTTTGACTGTTTCTGGTCATGGACAAAGCTGTGTTCATGCATGGGGGCCATCCTTTTCACCATCTCCGACCTCACTCTTGGAATTAATGCCTTCTATTCCCCTGTTCCCTACTCCCACCAAATCATCATGACCTCATACTATGCGGCACAGTTTGCCATTGCTTTGTCTGTGGTGGACAGCAAGGTGGACTGTCCAAAGGGGGCCAATGACTACTGATCTCATCCTCCATCCCTGCTACTCAATAATGAAGAAGAAGAAGAGGATGATGTTGTTAGTGGTGATGGTGATGATGATGATGATGATGATGATGATGATGATGATGATGATGATGATGATGGTGATGATGATGATGGTGATGAGGATGATGATGATGATGATTCTGATGATAATGAATATAATGAACAATATCTTTTCAAAATTACTGTTTCTATTCTCTCATCCCATCCCCATCAGCAACTCAGTTAGAATGATTTACACCACCCTTCCCCTTTGATTTGTTTCGTTCTTTGGACCATTGCTTCGCATCCTCCACTCTAAACTTGTTTAACATTTCATCCATCCTTGGATCATACTGAGGTTAGGGTAACCTAACTAATCCTATTCACAGTTCGTTTCGCCCTAACGCTCATCTTGAAACTCCTCTGATAACACACTTCAAATATTTATTCACCAATACATAACATGTAACAAATCTACTTACTTTACTAACGTATATTGGCTACTAAAAATACTTATAAACATTAATTACTAACCTCAATAAATAATTTTTATTTTATTACTAAAAATTATTCAACCTAACTATTACTTATTTTGCTTACTAATTCTACTTAAAATGAGTGGAGGGTCACTTGTTGTTTGTGTCAGAACATCGCTATTGAAGTCATTATTTCAATTTTTTCCAAACTTTTCTCAATTTTCAGGATTTTCGTATTAGCTTTCACTTTCAAATAGTCTTTTTACAGTTTTTTAATCAATTTGATTTCACAACTTTAATACTTATAAACAAATAATAATAAATTATTTTTGTAATTTATAATTCAATTTCCATCATTTAAATTTGCGCTTTATATTATGTTCGCGTTGATATGGCAACTTCTCGCGTTTCAAACCTCATTTTGTTTCAAACATCTTTCACTCCTTTTAGATTACACGCTACATAATTTCTTCGTGTATAACTTCCACACCACATCTTCGAGCACACTCTTCTCTTCCTTTTGCAATCCGTTTTACATCACTTTGCTTACAGGCTTTCGTTTGTGTGTGTGTGTTTGTGTGTGTGTGTGTGTTTGTGTGTGTGTGTGTGTGTGTGTGTGTGTGTGTGTGTGTGTGTGTGTGTGTGTGTGTGTGTGTGTGTGTGTGTGTGTGTGTGTGTGTGTGTGTGTGTGTGTGTGTGCGTACACAGCCTCGTGTGTATGTGAAGTTTCGCAAAGTGGCGTTTTTTAATGATTTTTTGATTTTTCTTGTTTTTCAGTCAATACTGATCAGTGCAGTGTTTAAAAGTGAACGAAGTGTTGCGAACAAGCTTTGTTTTAGTTCACTTGAACCGTTCGCGAATATGCTCCCAATAAACAACAACCGTTCGTTCGTTCTCAATAACAACAAAAACAATAAAATAAAGAGCAATACCTATGAGATAAACAATATTAAAAATAATAACATCAACAAGGTTGTCAACAACATCAAAATAATCTGATTTCAACATTGATAATAAAACGATGATGTTACTATGAAAGGTGTCTGCGTTATTTAATTTATGGGTAATATTGATTCAATTTTCTCTTCTCGTAAATACCAACGCCCTAAGCGTCTAGATTATCCGATAAACCATCATGTGAGGCACGTTAAGTAGGACGATTTGATTACGTCATCACACTTATAGTCGTAGTCATTTTTATCTTCATTTTCATCGTCGTCATCACCATCATCATTATCCTCACCAAGCCATAATCATCATAATCATCATCATCATCATCATCATCGTCATCATCATCGTCATCACCACCATCACCAAGCCATCGGTACATGCAACGAAGCATAGTGCTCAATAAAGGATGTTGTGTTGATAAGGTTGAAGTTGCCAGTATTGAAAATAAATTTTATTCAGAAAATAAAAACGATAATAACAATAATATTATTATTATTTTTATTATTACTATTATTATTATTAATAAGAAGACTAATAGAAAAAAATCAATTTTTTTTAAACGCAAAGGAAAACAATCCAAATCGAGTTATTAAAGGTTAGCAAAGGCGGCCACAAGAACAAGGAGAGCAGTGGCGGTGTTAAGTGGAAGCGAGTGGAAGGCAGATTGACTAGTGGGTGAGCTGTAGGCACCACCTCAACCGTTATCAAGTGATATGCACGAGAACGAACAGTGACGGCAGTTGTATGCTGCATGAGATTATGTGTAGGTGAGTGTGTGTGTGTGTGTGTGTGTGTGTGTGTGTGTGTGTGTGTGTGTGTGTGTGTGTGTGTGTGTGTGTGTGTGGGTGGGTGGATGGGTGTATGCATGGATGCGTGTGTATGGATGTATGTATGTATAGATGTATGTGTGTAATGGTTTATATTTATGTATGCGTGATGTGTAACAAATGATATAACAGAAAAAGTAACAAAATATACATCTTTATCACCGTTGGCACAAAAAAATTCCGAAAGATAGGATCATTGGAATGAGCTGGCATGTGTCGTATGAGTGTGCTGTCACCACCATTTCCAATCATAAGCCAAAATGTAGGAGGTGTGCATGTAAAAGTGAATGTTGCAAGGATGGAATGGTGGAAGGTAGAAAGATGGGATGATGAATATGGAAAAAATGAGTGGTGGAAGATGGAATGATGGGATAGTGAGTCAAATAAATTTTTGTGGAAGTTCTAGGAATGGAAGTTTGATGGGACTGGGAGGAATGCTTGAGAGGGAGTTGAAGCGGATAGTTTTGTACAGAGGCACGACGCAGAGTGTCATAGTTTTTACAAATAGCATTTATAATGGCCACAACAATATCAAAAAGTCTTGAAGCAATTGAGCTTGCGAGGTTCAAAAGGACGCCGTTAGTTCTGGTAGGCGTATTCTGAGAGGCCTGTGAGGGAATATTGGGGAATTTATTGCACTGTATCGTGTATGTATGAATGTATGTATTAGGCTATTGGACGCCTCTGTTGTTTTCCTTGGCGCCTAACAAATTAGATTTATTATTATTATTATTATTATTATTATTATTATTATTATTATTATTATTATTATTATTATTATTATTATTATTATTATTATTATTATTATTATTATTATTATTATTATTATTATTATTATTATTATTATTATTATTATTATCATTAGCAGAAGGTCATAGTAGTAAATGTAGTAGTAGTAGTGTTAGTAGTGTAAGAACTATAATCAGATTCATAATGGTTAATAAAAAAAATTAAACCCAACACACGCTTAATCCCCTTGTCCGCCACTAACTGTGTTCCACAGAGTCGACTTCTGAGCTGTCCCTGGTGGGAGTGGCCTCAGAGCCTCCCTGGGAAAGACTGGAGGAGGAGGAGAGGAGGTCCGAAGAAAAGCCGTTGTTGTAGCTGTGAAGTCCAAAGAAGCGGGAGTAACAGTTGCCACAGAAGAGGTCTCCCTCGTGCACACTACACTTCCCTGGCTCTATGTACTTGCCACAGTGGCCTGGTGGTAAGTGGAAGGTGGGGTGGCTGGTTGGACTGGTGGGTGGGTGTCGCTTGGTAATAAAGATGAGTTGATTGAAGGTTGGAAAATAGTTTGTAACATTGAGCATTCCACAGTGCAATAATGCTGACTGAGATTGGAAGAAATGAGTTTAAAAATTAAATTTGACACCTACCACATCTGAAACAGTTTTTGTGCCATTTCTTCTTCCCCATCCTGACCTCTTCTGCAAAAAAGACCTGTTTTCCACATCGGCCACATCTGTCAGCCGGTTTCACTGATACCTCTGAAAAGTACCGTTTCATCTTTTCTTGACCAAGACTTCGACGCTCCGGAGAGTGGTCGTACTCCTTGGCAGCACGAAATATGTTGCTTTGAGAGTGATTTTCTTGCAGAGATGGAGAGTCATGGTAGCTCTTTAAGGATTTTGGCTCTGCTTTGTAAGAAACTTCTATGTCTGCCACTGTGGGCAGAGTAGCACCTGAAACGAAACCATAAACTCTAGGACCACAGTACTTTCTATAACAACTTGTACAATATATTTTCTCTCCATTTGCCTGGTTAAAGTTGGTGCTGTCTAAAGGCTTTTTGCAATGTTCTGTCATTGGAAATTGGTGAATGTGATTCAATTTGAATTTTAGAAAATATAAATTTATTGAAAGTCAATTTGAAGGAAGTGGACACATAATAAGTTTTAACCTGAATTGATTTTTTAAATACTTATTTTAACTTTTTTTATTCGGAAAAAAATGTAAAAACTATACATAAAACTCAAATATCTCAAAAACTAAAATCGAAATTGAAAAATAACATGATGTCTTGGCAAAAATTTCAACATTAACTCACCACAAGAGAAACATTTTTTGTGCCAACTTTTGCCAATGGCTTTCTTTTCTTCGTTAAAGTAGACGCGTTGTTGACAGCGGGAACACTTTGGCGCTCCAATGCCCCCGAAAGATACCTTGTTGCACTGGTACGAAAGACCTTTTGGAGGTTTTAAAAACAATACTAAATGCTGAAGTTGTTTGAATATATTATTTAAGTTGATATAAATTAACTTTCCACTTAAGTTGAAGAATATTCTATGGTACTTCAATTTCAAAAGCTCACCAGTCTGTCCTAGCGTAAGTTTTCCCATGGCGAAGAAAGTTATGAAATTGCTAAAAGTAAAGTATAGAGGTCTGGTTGAAATTAATGTCCAAAATATTTCCAGTAAACAGAAATGCGCTTTTAAATGGTAATTTCATATAAACCTTATTACTCATCTGTTTCAAATAATGGAGTGTGTATTCAATAAATAAAAGAATTCTTCAAATTCCTGAGACGCACTGACAATCTAGCCTACAAATGTTTGCTAGACTACTACGTAACAAGATGTAGCAATAGTTATTATATAAATATTTTCCCTTACCTATTTTTCAAAAAAAGTTCATTTGTTTCTAGTTTAAATCGGGAATTCTCGATTTTCCAAAATCAAGAACGAATTTCCTACAGGACATCAATAACTCAATACAGCGTTTATTTAATACTTCTTTTATGACAAATACGAAGAAGTGTGACAAAGAAGCCTTATTCAATAGAACAAAGCATGAGGTAAGAAAGATATTACGATTTATTGTTATTTATTGTTGGTAAGGTGACTATATTGTTATTAACGAAAGTCACAGATTAGTTGAAAAAACGACACGATTTTGTGTTTCATAAACGAAAATAACCTTTGGTACAAAAAGATAATATGATAAATCAATAATTCAACACAATATTATTATCTAATGTAATTTATAAAAATACAATATAACGGCAATAGAACTGAAAAAATAAAAAATATGTTGAGTGGATTTCTAAACTTCACAAAAAAAATAGACAAAATAGAATAATTCGAAAAAGTATAATTGAAGAACAGGCCACATTGGGATTGCATACTTGGCATAACATTGTTTAAGAGGTGTAATAAAGGAGGTACTACTGGTGAAAGACCTAGAAACTCCACGGGTTGGGAACTTAAGGGCTCTTTGAGTAGTGTGTGAGGCGTCGTCATTTCTTTTAAACGGTGAAGGGCACTTATCAAGAATTAGTCGAACCTTAACTCAAATTTTATGGATTCGGATATACAAGTAAGTTTGAAAACCTTTCACACGACGCTGTCTTGATGAGATAAGGTTAGTTTCGAATAGATAAGACACGGAAATTACAAGCCAATAGAGGACACACGAGCGAGGTATGATTCAGAGAAGAAGGAAAAAAAAGGAGGAAGGAATTACTGCCAACGATATTTATAGAAATACGTGGAAGAAAACGTTACGTTTCATGGTAAAACCTTTATGGATATGATAATGTGAAAAGACTGATGGAAGAGGAGAGGAGGATAGTGACTATCTTCTGAACGTTTAAATAAAAATAAAAGGATTAAGTATTTTAAAAAAAACTAATTCTAATCTAAAATTCTATCCTAAATATTCTCAAAAAAACTTTTTCAACAATTTATTAACTGAAAATCACTCGTTAATGTTAAGGATTTTTTTTCGACGCCACAATAGAAATGTTGCTACTCTTCCATTAGTCTTTAATTTTTATTTCATTTATTTTTCCTTATTCATCCATTCATTTTCTTTCATTTTACCATTGTTTTTTTATTATGTTTTTAGTCTTTTTTGTTACTATTTTATTATTCTTAAAGTGTTATTTTATTATTCTTAAAATATTATTTCGTTATTTTTTTTATTCGTCCATTATTCTTCCATTACTCTTTCTTCGGTTTGGCGGGTACCTTTCTTCCGCTTTCTTCCGCTTTCTTTTCCTTGACAATCATTCTTTTCAGTTTCTCGAAAATACCACCGAATAAGACACCGCACAGCATCTGTTCTACTTTGGCGTAAGGATCAGAAACGTGGAAGATGACGTAGACTAGTCTGATGGCAATGAAGAAGATGATGATGAGGAGGTAGAAGACGGAGTGAGGGATGGTGATGAAGGAGCCACTTTCGTTTAGTATGAAAAGCAGCGACGCTATCAGACAGGTCTTGGTGGTTCTGAGGGGTGGGTGTGAGAAGGTTGGGTGTGAAGGGGTGGGTGTGAGGGGTGGGTGTGATAGGTGGGTGTGATAGGTGGGTGTGAGAGGTGGGTGTGAGGGGTGAGTGTGAGGGGTGGGTGTGAAGGGTGGGTGTGGAAGGTGGGTGTGAAGGGTGGGCGTGAGGGGTGGGCGTGAGAAGTGGGTGTGAGAAGGTTGGGTGTGGAGAAGAAGAAAAAAACATAAGGGGGAAATGTAGAAAGAGGTGAGATGAATAGGGAGAGAACAAGGTGAGTAGGATGTACAAGGTATATGTAAGAAAGATGGGTGCGAAAGGAATGAAATAAAAAAAAGTTTAAGACTCGATCAAACAGAAGGGAGAGATAAAGGTATAGGTTGAGATGAAGGTCAGGTGTAGGTTGAGATCAAAAGAAGTTGTTTTCTACCCACCCTGAAGGATTCAAGATCTCGTGGTGGTTCGGAGTCCACGTGCCTCTGATGAGACGGTCAAACAGCCTCATGTAGTAATACCCCGCTCCTGGTGCATGGATGGATGCATGCATGCATTCACGCATTTATAGAATTTATAGAGGGATGGTAGAGGCATGCATGCGTTCATGCATTGATAGATGAATGGTTGACAGGTGGATGGCGGACAAATGGACGTTTGATAAATGGATGGATTGGTTGAATGATGGGTGAATGGTTGTTGATGGAAGGTATATGGGAGATGAATGAAGGAATGTATAGATGAACAAACTAAGTGAAAGCTGGACACATGTTCAATCCTCAACTGAATAAATTGTATCCATTAATAAGGCAACTGATACAGGGATTGATGTATGAGACAGCAAGATTGATCACTTTAAAAAATATGAATGAATGAATGAAAGAACGGTTGAGCGAATTTTTAAACGAACCGCTGACTTTACAAATGAATGTGTCGCTAGGAGCATGACGTGGTGAGTATGCGAGTGACTTTATGTGAAGGCTGATGTCATGACAACAACGTGAAATCTCCAAATCTCAAGTATGACACGGTATGTCATCACGTAACGAAATAGTCACACGACACGACGTCACATTGTGTAACTTCAAATCAGATGACGTCACATTGGATATCGTCATATTGGAAGACAGCATTTGTCATGAAGTCACACGGAATAAGGTAAGTGCATGACGTCACCTTGGATGACATTAGTTAGCACTGAAATTTAGACCATACCCACTTAGAACAGACTCACTGTATCCACACCCACCCAAGCCACGCCCACTCAAACCCAAACCACTTAAGCCACACCTACTCAAGCCACGCCCACCTTTGAGAACACCGATGGCGCATATGATGAAGTAGGCGTCAGGGTAGAGGGTGGAGGCATAGTGCACTCCGTGGTGCACCTTGTTGGTCCGTTGCACCTGAGTGGGAAAGGGAGAAGTGATGGAGGTGGAAGGAGGGGTGATGGAGGTGGAGGGAGGGGTGATGGAAGTGGAGGGAGGGATGATGGAAGTGGAAGGAAAAAATGAAGTGGGAAAACTGCTGGAAATGAAAGTGATGAAATCTAATCGAGGCCTTTGTGAAGTGCTGATTACACGCTGATTGAGATGGAGTTGAAGAGATTGGCCGGGGTAGGTTAATGAAGGGGTGTGGAGTAATGGAGAAAGACGAGAGCTGAGATTTGAGGGATGTTGAGGGGGGCGAAAAGGATGCGAGGTGGAACTGAAGTATATCAAGAAATGAGAGAAGGGAGCTAGGGAGGGTGGGAGGGGAGGAATGGGTAAAAAAATTAAAAATGGAAAACATAATATAAACAAAAACAAAAAACAAAAAAATTGAACAAAATTCTAACAAAATACAAAGAAATTATTTTCAAAGATTGGAAAAAAAATCTAAACAAACAAGTTAAAAATTAAATCAATTAGGAAAAACATTTCAAAAATAAAAAAAACTGAAAAGTAATGAAAAAAAATCAAATAATTGTTTTAAATACGTCAAAAACACAACAAAACTTGGGAGTGAACCTCCTTCAGGACGTTGATGACCAGGTAGATGGGGAAGAATTTGGAAAGTTTGTAGGCAGCATCGAATGGGCAGTAGTTGATCAAGTACCTAGAAAAGAGAAGATGAGAAAAAAGAGAGAAGAAGGAAAGAAAAAAGTAGGAAAAAGAAAAGAAAAAGAAGGAAGAGGTGGAAGAGGTGGAGGACGAGAAGGTGGAAAAGAATGAAAAAAATGAACACAAGAAGACTCCTTTACCCATTTATCTGCCCTCTCAACAAGCTCTCCACACAGCCATCAACCCACTTTCTCACTCATCCACTCATCTATCCATACATACACCCAACCTTACAATCACCTACCTACCCATCCACCTACTTGCAACCCCAAAATTTTATCTATCCCAACTCACAAACTTTTTACGCAACTCATCCACAAATCCAATCACAAACCCACCCAACCCCCCATTCCCCACTCATAAGCTCTTACCCACCCACCACACGAGGGAGGCCGTGAGTACATCCCTGTGGTTGCCAAAGGGCGCGAGAGGAGACTCGCCTAAGAGGGTGTTCGTGAGGATGACACTGGAAAAACACAACAACATACTGGAGAACCACGAGGCAAGCGGGTGTTTGTGAGAGAAGGAGGAGGGGTGGTTGCTGGGACCTGGGTAGGGAGGTGGAAGAGGATTTGAAAGAAGGTGAACGAAGGCTATAGAGGTGGGTAGGAATAGAATTAAGAAGGTGGGTGGAAGGGTAGGTGGAAAGATGGGTGGAAGGGTGGGTGGAAGGGTGGGTGGAAGGGTGGGTGGAAGGGTGGGTGGAAGGGTGGGTGGAAGGGTGGGTGGAAGGGTAGGTGGAAAGATGGGTGGAAGGGTGGGTGGAAGGGTGGGTGGAAGGGTGGGTGGAAGGGTGGGTGAATAATGGTTCATACGAAGGGTATGAGAGTAGAGAGGTTTGAGTAAAAGTGGATTTCAAAAGAGTGGGTGGAAGTAATTCATAGGAATTCAGTGAGAGTGGATTAGAGAAGGTGATCCAGTGACTTATAGCGATGGCTTAAGTGGTCTATGAGAGTCAGAGTAGTAGCGGTTTATAGAAGTGGGTAAAAGTGTACAATAGAAGATAGTTTTGAAAGCTTTTGATAAAAGACTGAAATAAGTGGCGTTGCGGTGATAGGGTAGTTGGACTGGGAAAGGTGGAGGTGGAGGAGTCAAAAATATTAATTACTACCAATCAATCTACTTCACCACATTTACCACCAGATACAATATCCTTCTCTAGTTACGACTCACCACGCCACACCACACCACACCACGCCACACCACACCACGCCACACCACACCACGCCACACCACACCACGCCGCACTCCACCACACCCCGTCACACCACACCACACAACGCCACACCACACCACACCACACCACACCACTCCACACTACACCACACCACACCTCACCACACCTCACCACATCACCCCACCACACCTCACCACACCACCCCACCACACCCCACCACACCACACCACCCCACCACGCACCAGAGAATGAATAATCGTCCCTGACCATGCAGCACATGAGGATGTAGTTGCAAACGTCGAAGTAGGGGAACATCTTGGTGCGCACGATTATTCCCGCCACTTCGTTCAATGTTAGCGGCCTCATCTAGAAGAGGGGTTGCAAAGGTGGTTTGAATGGGTGGTGGTTTGAATGGGTGGTGGTTTGAATGGGTGGTGGTTTGAATGGGTGGTGGTTTGAATGGGTGGTGGTTTGAGGTGGTGGTTTAAATGGGTGGTGGTTTGAATGGGTGGTGGTTTGAATGGGTGGTGGTTTGAATGGGTGGTGGTTTGAATGGGTGGTGGTTTGAATGGGTGGTGGTTTGAGGTGGTGGTTTGAAAAAGTTAATTTAAGGGTGGGAAGATTTTAAGGGAGTTTGGTTGGGTAATCTAATCTAATCTAATCTAATCTAATCTAATCTAATCTAATCTAATCTGATCTTATCTAATCTAATCTAATCTAATCTAATCTAATCTAATCTAATCTAATCCAATCTAATCTAATCTAATCTAATCTAATCTAATCTAATCTAATCTAATCTAATCTAATCTAATCTAATCTAATCTAATCTAATCTAATCTAATCTAATCTGATCTAATCTAATCTAATCTAATCTAATCTAATCTAATCTAATCTAATCTAATCTAATCTAGTCTAATCTAATCATTTATATAGCGCTGAAAGTTTGAAAAAGAGGTTGGAAAAAGATAGTTTCAAGGAAAGATATATAAAGAAAGGTAGGTTTGAGGGGTGGTTGGAGGTCGGAAGAAGAGATTGAAAAGAGGGGTCAGATTATGGGTGGTTGGAAAGGAGAAGTCAGAAAAGGTGGGAGGTTGAAGGAGTGGAGATCAGAAGGTGGAAGTTTGAAAAAAGGTCAAAAGAATAAGTTTTTGTCACATGTGATTTTTCAAAGTGCCTTGTTCTGTGTTTATTTTCTTTGTTATTTGGCTGTGCCTGATTTCTGATAGTTCTAGCGCCTTGTTGTTTCGTAGTGTTTTAGTGCCGTTTCATTGCCTTGTCATTCCTCTTATGGTAGTTATTTCATTGTAACCTTTTGTATGCTAGTTTATTAAATTGTCTTGAATTATAAAAATAATATGTTCAGTTTATTACTGTATTTATTATTATTTTTTTAAAATATTTTATTATAAATTCCGAGAAGAAAGAATTGGCGAAGATATGAACGGTTGTTGTTTTCAGCGACTAGCATAAACAGCAAAGGGGTTTGTTGTTTGTTTGGTGCCATCGACTCCTTGGTGGGGCGTTCTAGGTCAGGCTTGGAAGATCAAGTACGAATGCTTTCAGTGGAGGGTGGGGGTGTGGTTAAAAGTTGGTGGTGTGGTTGGGAGTGGTGTGGTTGGATGATGGTGGTGTGGTTGGGAGTGGTGTGATTGGATGATGGTGGTGTGGTTGGGAGTGGTGTGGTTGGATGATGGTGGTGTGGTTGGGAGTGGTGTGATTGGATGATGGTGGTGTGGTTGAGAGTAGTGGTGTAGTTTAGGCTGGTATTGTGGTTAGGGGTGGTGGAAAGATTTTTCGTTCACGCAACATTTGCATTAAAACCACTTTGATTAATTTTGTGAGTTTCTGACCAAACTCCAAAATTTATTAAAAATTAACATTTACATTTCAAATTTTATTAAATAACTTCAATTTCTATCAAACAAACTGTAACCATGATCAAGTAATTTAAAAATATTTAAATTTTTGACAATCGAAATGATTATTCTATGGCTTTGAAACTTGTTGAATATATTTTAATGGAACCTTGAAGATAGGTGGTATTGAAATGCCTGGATCGTCTTTCTAAACTGAAAATTGTTACTCCACGTTAATTCGACTCTAGATTAAATTCTTTTTAAACAACTAAAAGTCTAAAAATAAAACAATTTAATATAATTCTAATTAAGTTGCTCAACTGAGTTCACAAAATCCAATTTAAAATACTACGCTAAACAATCTATTCGCAATTTGTGCACTTTTAAAAATCATTTACTAGTGCTACGTTCACTTACGCCCGTGATTTATTTTAATCTAATTCAATCAGAATATTTGTATAGCGTTGATTTAATTTTTCCATTCAATAGTAATATTATTTTATCATTGGTCAATGCTCAATACCCAACACAAGCTACTATCGGCATGCATGGACCAATATTTAAGTTAATAAAGTCACGCTACTTAACAACAAAGCCATGTTACTCCGCAACGAAGTTTTGCTTTTCAACACAACACCAAACTATTCCACAATAGCATTTTGATAATCCACAAAATAATTCTACTAAACTCCAACAACGCTTAACGGTAGTATTTTACTCAACAACACCGACAGTATTTTATCTAATAACAACAACAACGGAGCTAATTTACTTAACAAAGACAACAAAAATGTTGAAAACAAACTACTTACTTCCACCACGAAACAACAACTTTTCTTCAACTTATCCTCCACTGCTCTTCAGCTTGCAACTATCATCACCTTATGGAGCATGCTGTTCTTGTTTTTATCCTCTATGTAGTCTGCTTGATATTATTGTTGTTGTTATTATTTTTATTAATCATTAATAATTATTATTGCTGTTATTATTATAAGCTATCACAAGTGAGTTTCTTCTTGTTCTTGTTAGTTCTTTTTTCAACTTTCTATAACACCTCTTTCGTTTTCACTTGCATGGAACTGATGTAAAATCTGCTATCAATTTAACTTTTATGAAAGTTGCGATTATTTAAGGTAATGATATAATTGCCTTCAAAATTGAATTCTCCTCACAATACCCCAGTCTCTCAATCTACCTTGAAATTTTTTTTCCACTTTGCTACAACCTCGTTTTTTCGTTCTATCTTCTATTCCATTATTATGGTTTTGTTTTATTTTTTTTCATCTTATGCACGTATACTGCTTGCATCAGCAACAGAGCCTTTGATGCCTCTCTATATAGCGCGGATGGTCGCTTTTATTTATATTTCAAAAAAACTTTTTTGAAAAGAATTAAATTTATAATGCTTTAATTTATGAAAAATTGTAAATACTTTTTCATTATTTCATTGTTTTTTTTCTCTAGATTATTTAGTGGCGTTACATTTTTATTTTTAGTGATTATAAAAATTCATGTTTTTTCACTCACGACTAGAGCTACCCGCTTACTAGTGAAAAGGATTTTAAAGGTTTTATGGAACAAGAAAATTTATTTATTGAGTCAATGCAGTCGATAATAGTGATGTACAAAAACCTCAGCATTTTAAAATATGAACTTTGTGTGTATATGACTGTTTAAGGTCATTGACAGAAGAACGAATTGAAAACATTTAATATTGGGTTCATAAATGCAAAATAAATGAAAAAAATATTCTTTCGGTTAAATGGATCTTAGAAAAGATAAAACAAAACATTACAGTACATAATAACTCATATTACACACGGACAGAGACACCTTGTTCTTGTCCTAAAGAACTTTCAATCAATAAAAAAAATATTTATCACACGCAACTTAAACAATATTAAATATTTGTAACATTTTTCAGACTTACTTGACAACTTTCGAAAAAGACATTTTCAATTTCA
>OX387247.1:10604942-10609942 GCA_947562095.1 Branchellion lobata
CTTTTAGAACTTCATCCCACATTCAAACTTTCGTCCAAAACCCATCCTTCCATTCCAACACCATCCTTCTGCAAGCTGCATCTTCTTTGTTACCCTCTCATCACTCCACCAAACCACACCCTCCTCTTCCATTCTCTTTCCTCCTACTCCCCACTCCATTCCCCTCCATTTCCATCTCTGCCAAGACACCCTCCTTTCATCTCCACTCCACCAAACCTCATCTCCCTCTTCCATTCTTTCCATCTTCCTTCTCACCCCTACTCTATTCTTTCTCTAATCACCCCTATTTCACCCCTCCTTCACTCCTTTTCCACCCCTCCTTCCAGCTACTTGGATCAGCCAGCCATTCAGACCATTCCCCGCATCCAGTTGTACGTGGAGTCGTTGGCGAGGTACGGAAAATCACCCTACCTTTACCCCCTCTACGGCTTGGGTGAATTACCCCAGGGCTTTGCTAGGTGGGGATGGGGGGAGATGGGTGGTTTGGGAATTGGTTGGGTAGTCGTTTGTGGGGGTTAACTGTGGAGCTGGTGGTTGAGGGAGGGTGGTTGGTTAGGGGTTCTTTTTAGGGAGGGTGGATGGGAGAATGGATTCATCCACTCATCACCACTCACACTCAACTATCGATTTCCCTTCCACCTCCCACAGACTGAGCGCCATTTACGGAGGCACCTACATGCTGGACAAGAGTGTGGATGAGATAGTGTTGGGCGAGGGAGGATGTGTGGCGGGCGTGAGGTGTGGCGAGGAGGTTGTCAAAACTCGCATGGTCATTTGCGACCCCTCTTATGCTCCTGAGAGGTGCTCCAAGGCTGGCCAGGTCGCCCTATGTGTGTGTGTTTGTGTGTGTGTGTGTGTTTGTGTGTGTGTGTGTGTGTGTGTGTGTGTGTGTGTGTGTGTGTGTGTGTGTGTGTGTGTGTGTGTGTGTGTGTGTTAGTTAGTTTGTTTGTTTGTTTGTCTGTTTGTGTGTATTTTTTTGTGGCTGTGTTTATCCTTCTTGTATATGTATGGATTCACTCTGAAAACTACTTGAAAGTTCCTCCACTTTCCCATATACACATACACACACACGCAGACACACACACACACACACACACACACACACACACACACACACACACACACACACACACACACACAGGTGGTGAGGGCCATCTGCATCCTTGACCACCCCATCCCCAACACCTCTGACGCCACGTCATCGCAAGTGATCATCCCTCAGAAGCAGGTCAACAGAAAGTCTGGTAGGTGGGGGTGATGTGGTCTGTGGAGTAGAGTTGAAAGTTTCTCTTGAGCGGGTCATGGGTCGCTTGTGGGTTGGTTGTGTGAGGGGGTCGTTGGGGTGCTTGTGGAGGGTGGTTTGTTCTGTGGGCGGTGTTTAGTTGTAGTGAGTGGTGGGGTCTGATCTGTGAAGGAGTGGTGGTGGTATGGTCCGTGGGGATGTGGTGGTGGTATGGTCTGTGGGGATGTGGTGGTGGTATGGTCCGTGGGGATGTGGTGGTGGTATGGTCCGTGAAGAGAAGGGTTGGAGTTCATGGTGCTGGTGGTCTGTTGCGTGATGTTTTGGCGGTCTTGAGTGAAAGTTGTGGTGGGTTGGTGGAAGTGTGTTGTGGTGATCGAAGGGAAGCCTCGTGGTGGAAAGGGGTGTTGGAAATAGTGGAGTGGTTTGGAGAGGGTGGGGCGTCTCCACACACATCCATCTCATCTCCCATCATCATTTCTCTGCCATCACCGCATTCACATCTACATCCTATTCTTCCGCTGCCCACCAATCACCACACAAATATCCAACACTCACTTCTACGATTCTTCAATTCTCCACCAATCACCACGCAGACATCTACATCTCGTGTGTCAGCTCCACCCACATGGTGGCTCAGAAGGGTTTCTACATTGCCATGGTTTCCACAACCGTGGAAACTAGCGCCCCCGAAGCTGAACTCGCCCCGGGATTGGCTCTGCTTGGACCAATCAAAGAAAAGTGGGTGGGGTTTTTTTTTGCTTGATGCTTTGATTGGTTGGCTCGTGCTGAAGTTGTTTTTTTTGTGGGGTTTTCGGTTTTTTTGTTCAATCTTTTTACATTTCTTCTATAATCACTATTATTATTATTTTTCCTATTATTATTATTATTATTATTATTATTATTATTTTTATTTTTATTTTTATTGTTCTTAACATCATCATCCTTTCCAGGTTCTACTCAGTTGGAGATCAGATGGTACCCAATGACGATGGAACTCAATGCCAGGTGGGTAGGAAGGGATGATGATGATGATGATGATGATGATGATGATGATGATGATGATGATGATGATGATGATGATGATGATGATGATGATGATGATGATGATTATGATTATGATGATGATGATGATGATGATGTTGGTCATGATGATGATGACGGTAATGCTTTTATCAGCACACACATTTTTCTTTTTCCCAAACACGCACACAACCCTAAACACAAGCGAAAAAAAACCCTACACAAACACTCCCCTCATGAAAAATCCCACACGAACACTCCTCACACATACAACCCACCCACAGCTGTTCATCTCGAAGACTTACGACGCCACCTCTCACTTTGAGACCACATGTCAGGACGTTTTGAGCCTCTTCGAGAGGGCCACCGGGGCACCTTTCGACTTCTCCAATGTCAAACACAACCTTGAGGACGACTGAGTGCTGTGGCTGTTTGTGGCTGGTGTGGTTGTTATTTGTGGCTGGTGTGGTTGTTATTTGTGGCTGGTGTGGTTGTTATTTGTGGCTGGTGTGGTTGTTATTTGTGGCTGGTGTGGTTGTTTTTACTTTGTGGCTGGTTGTTTGTGTTGGGTTCGTTGTGGTTTGGTGTGGCTTTTTGTGGTTTGGTGGAGTTGCCTTTGATTGGGTTTGCGTTGTTTGGGGCTGATGTGGTTGTGACTTGCTTTAGTTGGTGGCTTGTTTGTGGCTGGTGTAATGGTCTTCATGCTCACGGTAGTAATGTGTGGACGTTGTGGCTGTACTGGTGAGGTGTGGTTGTTGTAAGGTAATGTGTTCATCGTTAGTGAAAATGTTGTTGTGTATGGTTGTTGTGTGTGGTTGTTGTGTGTGGTTGTTGTGTGTGGTTGTTGTGTGTGGTTGTTGTATGTTGTTGTTGTAGGCGGTTGTGTGTGGCTGTTTGTGGCTACTATTGTCGGAAAATCATCGGAAGTGTTTGGAAAGGAGGGTTTGAGTTGTTGTAATAAGGGAAAGGTAGGAAAGATAGGAAAGCCTGGTAAGGCGACTGGAAGGGTGGTTGCTGAGGTGAATGTGGTTGGTAGGGTAGTTCGAAATGGCGGTTGAAAGAGCGGCTTAAAGAGTAGTGGATGGTTGGGGAGATCAGGACATTGTTCAACGACAGCAGCAACGGTGCTCCTAAGGCTGATCGAGAGAGATGGCTGGTGCTTGAACCAATGCACGCACACACGCACGCACGTATGTGTGTGTGTGCGTGTGTTGATTCTTTGTCAAAAATGTTCGAATGAAAGCGGTCAAGACGATATTACAAGTTGCGGACCGGAAGTTACCATGCTTGCTGCATCGTTGTCACGTGACACGCATAGTTCACTTGTGTTGCGCTATATTTTTTTCGAATTATTTTCTTCAATATCGTTATTATGGCTTCGTTTTGTGTCTATGCGGTTATCTAGCGCTTGATCACGTTTTTCTGAGCGCTCCCCATTATCGACCAGTCGTCAAAATCGCCTGAACATCCGTTACTTGGGCTTCTTACGATATTTTGATTTTTAATTTTTTAATTTAAAAAAAAAGTTTTTTTATTATTCACTTCTAAATATTTATTTTTAGTTTTTTTCATATTTACATTTTTATTCACTTTTTTTATACTGTTGCTATTTGGTTCAACCTTCCAGATCACATAAACGCAACAATCTAATCCAGCTACGCTAACCATCTGTTTAATCCCGGGATGATAATAATAATAATAATAATAATAATAATAATAATAATAATAATAATAATAATAATAATAATAATAATAATAATAATAATAATAATAATAATAATAATAATAATAATAATAATAATAATAATAATAATAATAATATGAATTATTATTGTTATTATTAACCGTCTGTTTAATCCCGGGATGATAATAATATTAATATGAATTATTATTGTCATTATCAACCATTCTTTTGAAAAAGATAAGGTCAGAAACAAGGGCTTGTATAGATTTCCGGAGGCTTGTCACTGCAAATGATAAATTCTATCATTGAAGATCAGCTTTAATTTCTGGTGTATTCATTTAATATTTAATTTAATTGTTTTAATCTTTGAAGAAATTTATTTAATTGAATAACGAATAGAATTAGTATTTGAATTATTCGGTGTAATGTTATTCAATGATAGATTTAGTGATCACATTGGTGATCGCTTCAATGTTCAGTTGATTAATCGGTATACCCATAATTCAATCCAACATACATACACCCATTCTCTCCTCCAGTCCACCTTGACGCCCTAATGGAAAGTAACTGCGTGTTAGATGTCTAAGAGGTTCCATTCGAAATTCGTGAATAAAATAATCAACCTATCACTTCAAGCAGTTGCCATTGCTTCAAACAAAACTTTCAACCCGATAGTCTAAGTTCAAGTCCTATAGACCGCTTTAAGTTTAATTCCACTAAAATCTTAAATTATTTAAAAAATCAATAAAACGTGTTTTCCAGCAGGTCGTTTGTATAGCGCTTGCTAAAATGTAAAAATGTTTATTCAATTTCCCTTTAAAATGTAATTCTATTTCTACGTCACCACGACTGCGAAGCACAATATAATATACTCCGCCACCATCAAGCAGCCTGCATAGTTGAAGATCAGAAGAAAGACAAACTATAAAGCTTCTTTGAATTGTAAATTTCAAACAGTTGAAAATTAAAGATTCGATTGCTTTCATATAAGATTTATTTATTAAGATTGCAGCTTCCAAACCATAAGAATACGTACACTGCATCGTAAAACTT
>OX387247.1:10614942-10632442 GCA_947562095.1 Branchellion lobata
TTATTGGAAGTTTATTTTAATCCGTCTTAACCTTGATACTAAGATCAGCGTAGCAAAGTGAATTTCAGTAAACGTGGATACCACACCGACGAGATATAAGTTGAGTTACAAGCTTATATGAATTTATTTGTTGGATTATGACCTTCGTTATTGTTGATGGAAAAGTACAATTTAATCATGTCAATAACAACTTGAAAAATCCCTCGGAAATGAAAGTAATAATTAATTTGAAAGTAAATATTAAAAAGATATTTTAAATTTGACAGTTTTGGTGTAGATTTTAATAGAAATAATAATCACTTATTTGGAGATTTTTGTGAATTAATGATAATAGTTTCAAAATGTTTAAAATAATTCACAAACCTTTTGATCAAAATCGGAGAACGTCAAAAGGATAGAAGCAGGCGCTCAATTAAACTTTTGTAAAGAAACAAGCATGTTTTGTATATTTAAAAGTAAACTGTAGTATTAGCTTTTGTAGTCAAAACATTTTATTGTTGTATATGTACAGTTTTATCATGAAACATGAATGAATTTTACAATGTTTTTATCAAATCTTTTTTTAAATAAATAAAAAATGTATTAAATTTTTTTTTGACAATTTATGTCGAAAATATTTTTTTAAATATTCAAAATGTTTTTGTTAAAAACGAATTTATTGAATTCTTCAAAGTTTCAATTGTTCTTTGATTGAAATAAGAAAAGTACATTCTATTAAACTGAAAAATTAACTTAAATAAGTATGGCAACTGGCTCTTTAATAGACTGCCATAACCACATTTACGCTGAAGAATTTGATGCGGTTATTATCTTTCCAATAGAGTTTTTCCAGTAAACTGTTACAATTACCTCAATCGAGTTTCAAAATTTAATATGACACCAATTAACGATGTTCAAAATAGATTTTCACTGAGTTATGCATTAACTTATAGGACAGAGATGCTGTCATTGAAAACGCCAGAAAGGTATTTTATTATCTCAAATTTTTTCATATATTCAATTTTCGTAAACTCAACTTACAAGGCTGGAGTTTCTGGCATGATAACAGTCTCAGAATTCTCTTCCGACGCGGAAAAGATACTCCAACTAGCCAAAAAGTTTATTTTTTTAGATCCAAAAACCTTATCAATTCATGTATAAAAATTTACACAGTTTTCCATGTGTTGGGCTGGGCTCTGATAGGCTCAGTGATACAGTAACACACTTTTGAACTAGTTCAAAACTAGCAAATCACAATGTTATTTACAATTTATTGTGCTAAATTTGTAATCACTTGCATCAAATCTTCCATTTGAAAAGGTACCCTGGGTTTGTGCACTTCGGCCTGGGAGTGCATCCTGTGCAAGTAAGTTACCTTTTTTTTCTGAAATAGAAAAAAATACTTTCTTATGTTTATTCAAGAAGTGTTTTACAATGTTGCAAAGTCAACTTTATATAAAATTTGCTTCTATTTTAGATAATGTGTAAAGCTGAGAACTTACCCTGTTTAATTCACTATAATTAGTTTTTTTTAATTAATCACGCTTAATTAATTAAAAATATTCTGATTAATTAATTTCCAAGTGGCCTCAATTGAATGCACAAACCGGCTAGAAAACAGGTGAAGAGGAGAGGTCAGCCTGCAAGGAGGATCTTGAGGGGATGTTGCCATGGTTGCACCAACACGCTGATGAGATGGTGTGTGTTGGTGAGGTGAGTGGCAGGTGATGATGATGAGGGTGGTGAAGAACAGGGTGAGAAGGAGCAAGAAGAAGAGCAGGAGGAAAAGAAGGAAGAAAAGGAGGAGGAGGAGGAAGAAGAGGAAGATGGTTAAGAGAATGAGAAAATAATCCAATAAGATTTATCCAACTCAAAATAGTTATAGAGGTAACTATAGTAGCAACCACAACAACACTACACCAGGTGGGCTTGGACTTCACACCACATTTTTGTCGAGGGGGTGCAGACGACAAAGAACATCAGAAAGAAGTTTTCATTGAACAGGTTGCAGGGCGGTGGAGCTGGTGGTGGTGGTGGTGGGGGTGGTGGTATTGGTGGTGGTGGTGGTGGTGGTGGTGGGGGTGGTGGGGGTGGTGGTGGTGGTGGTGGTGGGGTTGATAGATTGGAAGGTGTAAGAAGATGGTGTTGGTGGTGGGGTGTTGGATGGCTAGAGAAGAGTAGAAGATAAGATAAGGTAGGAGGAAGGTTGTGTGGATGATTGTTTGGAAGGAGTTTGAGAAGATTAAGGTGATGAAACGATTTAAAATCAAAAGGGTCTAATCTAATCCAATTAACGAATTTATGTAGAATAATCTTAAAGTTCGAATGATTTAGTAATTAAGGTGCATTAGAAGCTCCAAGAGATTAAGTAATTCCCAATCCATGATTTGTTCCATTACAACTGCTAGATGTAATTTCAGATGAAACTTGCTGACGATTTCAACTTACCGCTGTGAGTTTCAAGCATTGATACATATTCCATCTTCATTCTCTCCTCCTTCTTCTCGTTTTCTTCTTTATTTCCATTTCCATCTTCACTCCATTCTTCTCACCATCATCATCCTTTACCGTCTTTTTTTTTTCTTCTTCTTCTTCTCCTTCTTCTCCTTCTTCTTCTTCTTCTTCTTCTTTTTCTTCTTCTTCTTCTTCTTCTTCTTCTTCTTCTTCTTCTTCTTCTTCTTCTTCTTCTTCTTCTTCTTCTTCTTCTTCTTCTTCTTCTTCTTCTTCTTCTTCTTCTTCTTCTTCTTCTTCTTCTTCTTCTTCTTCTTCTTCTTCTTCTTCTTCTTCTTCTTCTTCTTCTTCTTCTTCTTCTTCTTCTTCTTCTTCTTCTTTTTCTTCTTCTTTTTTTCTTCTTCTTCATACTTCACTACCACAACCTCTACATCCACCACCGCTCTAATTACACATCCACAATCATCAGGCCGCTATTAAGATCACCACGTCACATCACAAAACCATTATACCAACACCATCATACCACCACACATTTTACTACCACCACACAACCACCACCACGGCAACCATCCTCTTCACCACCACCGCCACCACCACCACCGTCACCATTCTTCTCACCCCATCTTTCTTACCACCACCACCACCACCACCACCACCACCACAGCAACGTGCACTCCAGGTCGGCAGGAAGGCCTGTAGTGAAATTATTGAAAGAGAATAATGTCAGAGCTGCTCTGCTGCACGCCTTTGACGGCAGGTGGTGGTTTGGTGGTGGGGCGAGGCGGTGGTTTGGTGGTGTGGTGTGATGTGGTGTGAAGGTGTAGTGTGCTGTGGTGGTGTAATGTGGTTTGTTGGTGATATTGGTGGCAGGGGTGTGGTCTACGGGTGTGGTATTCAATTGCACGTGTCATTTTTCTCATAATTCTTCCATGTTCCAATGTATTTTTTGTAAAAAATTCAAAATCCGTTCCTTACTTAACAATAATTACTTCAATTGAGCACCTGATCCCTCCATCCATGCACCCCTCAAACCTTCCATGCATCCACTCATCAAACCATGCGTGCATGCACCCATTAAACCGTCCATGCGTGCACCACTCAAACCATCCATGCATGCACCCATTAAACCGTCCATGCGTGCACCACTCAAACCATCCATGCATGCACCCATTAAACCGTCCATGCGTGCACCACTCAAACCATCCATGCATCTGCTATTCATGCATGCATCCATCAAATCATCCATGCATGCATGCAGAGTGTCAGTGGCGCTAGAGGCAGTTCAGGCGGGTTACTACCTCTCCATCCCTCCTTGCGTGGTCAGGAGTGAACAGGTATGTGGGGAATCAAGAAATGAAACAATAATGAAACTAAAAATTAAAATAAATATAAAAAAAAAAGAAAAAAAAGAGGACTTTCATCAGGTATGAGATGCTCTTCACTCATGAAACTAACTCCATAATCAACGTCATCATTTTTTGACCTTTTTCTTCTCTTTCTTTTTTTTCTTCTTTTCCTCCTCCTCCTTTTTCTCTTTTTCCCCTTTTTCCTCCTCCTCCTCCTCTTTCTCTTCTTCCTTTTTCTCCTTCTTCTCCTTCTCCTCCTCTTCTTTCTCTTCCTCCTCTCCCTCCTCCTCCTCCTCTTCCTCCTTCTCCTCTTCCTCCTCCTCCTCCTCCTTTTCCTCCTCCTCCTCCTCCTCCTCCTCCTCCTCCTCCTCCTCCTCCTCCTCCTCCTCCTCCTCCTCCTCCTCCTCCTCCTCCTCCTCCTCCTCCTCCTCCTCCTCCTCCTCCTCCTCCTCCTCCTCCTCCTCTTCTTCCTCCTCTTCCTCCTCCTCCTCCTTCTCTTCTTCCTCTTTCTCCTCCTCCTTCTCTTCTTCTTTCTCAGAAGCAGAAAATAAGTGCTTCAGTGCCCCTCGACCGCATCCTCCTCGAGACCGACTGTCCGGCTCTGGGACCTGAGAAGCTGGTGATGATGATGATGATGATGATGATGATGATGATGATGATGATGATGATGATGATAATGATGATGATGATGATGATGATGATGATGATGATGATGATGATGATGATGATGATGATAATGATGTAAATGGTAATGATTTGGATGGTGGTGGTGATGCTTTTATGCAGTAAAAAAATACACACACATACAGGCAAGGAACAATCCAGAAAACGTGATTTTATCTTTAGAATACTTGTCGAAGGCTCGCAATGTTGGAGTGGAAGAGTTGAAAAAGTTGCTACACGAGAATGCATTGAGACTTTTCACTAAACTCACAGCTTGATGGCAAAAGTGGCGTTTGATGGGAAAAGGGGGGGGGGGGGGGTGGAGGGTGAGGGGAGAGATAGAGATGGGGGGAGAGGTAGGAGTGATGGGAAAGATGGAGATGAGTGGGGAGGGGAGATGAGTGCGAGGGAGGGATGAGTGGAAGCTTCAAGGACACACCAAGCCACTTGACCTTCTTTCCACTCACCTTTTTCCTTCTTTCCGTCCCTGCTTCAAGTAAATGAACGGCAAAGCAGCTGGAAGGTTCAATTCGAGTTTTAATTTTTATATCGAAAATATACAAAATTATTATGGAATTTCGATAAAAACGTAATGCATTTTGGGGCTTCAAAAGTACATGCTTGCATCCCAACTCTCACCTTCCTCTTCATTCCTCCCTCATTCCTCCACTCATCCCATCCTTCATTCCTTTGGTTCTTTCCATCGATCTGTTGTTTCGCTATATCTTTAATCTTATCTAATCTATTCGGATTTTAAAATTCTCTAGCGCTGATTCATATTGTTCTGTGGTTACGTTTCCTTCCATAATAAACTATAAATAACCATATAACATATGGATCTTTATAGTTCAGGGAGGTAAAAATGCAACATCTTCTTGTGGACTCTAAATAAATTGACTAGATCGAAAGATTATTAAAAAAATCGATCTTGTTTTATTCAATAAGCGGTGCAATGAACCGAACTGAAGCACAGTGCAACTGTCTGCGTCATTCGCTGGTGGTACTTCACATACGAGCTTGCATAAAATCGTTTTAATTAATTATTTTTATAAATAATTAAATAATTAATGTAATAATTACAATAATAGATTATTCTTTTTTTTCAAATACAATACACGTACAAGTATTAATATTTTTTGAGTAAAACACAAGGAAAATATGATAGTATTATACAAATGCAATACAATACAATACAAATACGAATATTATTATAGTGGCATTAACCCAGTAAGGTTTCGACTGGTGGAGGAGTTGAAAGAGCAAACTGGAAATTTTTAAATTAGAAGTGACCAGAAAATTATCCACTGTTTTAAGCTGCATCGTTTGCTCACTCATTTAAACTTCAGCTCCTTGCATTTTCACTTTAAACTTTTTTAGTATTATTAATATCACATTATTATCACATTATTATTATTTTATTATTATTATTATTATTATTATTATTATTTTACTCAAGCTAGGTTTGTTTTTTGAAGATTTACTTAATTTCTCGATCGAAAAAACCGTTTCGACCAGGAAATTATCGACTGTTTTAATCTGCATCGTTTTCTTATTCATTTAAGCTTTAGCCGTTTGCATTTTCATTTTGAATTTTTTTATTTATATTAATATTACATGACTATTATTTTATTCTTTTTGTTATTATTATTATTATTATTATTATTATTTTAATCGAGCTATGTTTGTTTTTTTTAGGAATTACTTAATTTCTCGATCGAAAATAATCGTTTCTCCGCGGTGTGGTGTGATAAAATCGTCAACGTGTGAGTCTCAGAGAACATTCGCTTGAAACGGCTATGGCAGGTGGGTTGGCTGGAGCTTTCTGGAAAATAATAATAAAATTATGAAACAATAAATTGAAATTTGCATTTTATTATGAATAAAAATAATAGAATTAAAATTTATTTTCTTTTTCATTTTCGTAACTAAAAATAAATTGAAAAAAATTAAAAATTAATTTTTTTCAAGAGTATAATTTTAAATGTGAAAAGTAGATACTCTTTTGTTTGAACTAATGAAAACGACTTGAAACGGGTGCCAGAGATTGCAAGGATTGTGGCTTGGAAAGGCTTGTTGTTAGTGTTGCTGTGTTCGAGCGCCCTTTCAGCCAAGAGAAAAGGTCTTTTCAATTAATAACTTAATTAATTAAGTGGTCAATTATAACTCTATTTCTTCAATTAAGTACTTAAATTTTGTATTCATTTATGCGTTGCCAACGTGATGCCAGTTATTGCCGCTGAGTTTTCATTCCTCAAATTTCACTATTTTAATAACTTTTAAAAAATTTTTTAATTAATTTATTGTTTTAAATTAATATTTCATTGTGTTTTACATTTTTTTAAACTTTTTCTCTCGCGATTTGTTCATTTCGATTCGCATATGACTGATAACATTGTGTTCTCGTATATTTTAATGTTTTCTTTTTTAGTTCGATTGTTCGCTGTGTTTTTGTAACATTTCCAGCGTATGTCTAGACTTGATCTAATAGAGACTATAAAAAAAAGATAAACATTTTCAACGCCGTTATCATCGGCGTCATCATCATCATCGTCATCATCATCATCATCATCATCATCATCATCATCATCATCATCATCATCATCATCATCATCATCATCAACAACAACATCATCATCATTATCTTCCTTACTAACACAGTATGTCCAGGCACAAGCGACGGTTTCATGTTAAAAGGGTCCATTGAAAACAGGTTCGGACTATGAACAAAATAAATAAAAGATAAATGCATGAATTAGTTTAAACCATGAACTAATCGAGAGAAAAATTCAAATAGTTACTCACTGAGTTGGTTGATACTTTTTTTGTTTTTTTTTTTACTTATTCAATTATTGATAAATAAATTAACAATTAATAAATAATTTATTAATTAACTTTTAATTGGTAAAACAATGTTTCGCTAATATGTCAATTACTCATTATTAATTATTAAAATATTTATTTTTCTATTATTAATTCTAATATTTATTTCTTATGAGTTAATTATTTTAATTATTTGATGAACAATTCAATATTTAAAACCCATGAACGAAGGTATAAATCACTGGAGAAGATGTACCAAAACTGCCAAGTCATCGAGGGAAACCTCGAAATCGTTAACATCAACACCAATGGTGTGGATGGACGGATGGATGATGGATGGATTATAGATAGATGATAGGTGGATGGATGGATGGATGGATGGATAGATGGATGGATGAATGGATGGATGGATGAATGAATGGATGGATGAATGGATGAAGGAATGGATGGATGGATGAATAAATGAATGAATGAATGCTTGAATGAGTTGGGTGACAAACCGAATCACCACCACCACCACTGCAGCCTACAACCCCTCCCACCTTCACTCCATTGAAGAAATCACAGGTCCCTTTTTTCTTCTCTCTTCTTCTTCCTCTTCCTCTTTTTCCTCCCATTTTGTCCTCTTCTCTTTTTTCTTGCTTCTTGTGACAACAGCTGATGTTGTAGAAACACTCCCTGCAGCTTCATTTTTAATTTTTTTTGAATACTTATTGTCTAGATTGTTTTGTGAATTGCAAAACTTGTTAGTAGTTCGAAGGAAAATAAAAGTTCTAATTACTTTTTCGCCAAGCAAATGGACTCTATAAAAGTAACAGAATGCCAATTCAACGCTACATGACTTAATACACATTGTCATCACTATGTTAGTAAAGTGAGACTAGTTCAAAGCCATTCAACGTTTAATCTGCAAAGAAAGCGCTATATGAATTTTAGCCTTCCAACTCAGCGCTATATAAATGCCACTTGCACTCCTCGTTGCAGGCTACCTGTTGATTTACAACTCGTGGCTGAAAACGTTGCCTCTGCCCAAGCTGAGACTGGTGCATGGGAAGACCCTGTTGTAGTGAGTGACCACAACAACAAAAACAACGACAACATCAATAACAACAACAGCAACACCAATAACTTAACAACATAAACATAAAAACAACAACAACACATAAGCAGCAATAACTAAACATAACAACTTAACCAAAAATAACAACACAGCAAAAACAACAGCCACTAAAATTCACCAACGAAAAGATTGAAAAAACACAACAGTAGCAGCAGCAACAACAACAAAAAACAAACAACAAAAACACAGCAACAAAAACAACAACAACAACACAGCAACAAAAACACAACAACAACACAGCAACAAGGCATTCGGCAACAAGCACTTCAGCGTTTTCATCACAGACAACAACGACAAAAAGAACAAGGGAAAATACAGCTTGCGCGCTCTGGCGCTCAACTCACTCACCGGTCCTTCCTTCTTTGTTTTTTTAGTCTCTTTGTTCCATTTTTATTCTTTGTTTTTTTCATTCTTTTTGTTTTTTTGTCGTTTTTTATTTTTCTTTGTTTTTTCCGTTGTTTTAGCTACAACACTAACAACAATAAATACTACACACTAAAACCACAGCACAACAAAAACACACCACAGCAACCAAAACAGAATCGATCAACCACCTTCATCACCATCGCCACCAAAGATCCAAAACAAAACGACACAAAAAACATCACAAAGCCAAACCTTCTACCACCTCCAAACAACCATCTTCACCAACCCCAAAGAACCACTCTCAAAGAAACCCTCTTCTCAGTCAATCACCCTGAACCACCACCCTGAACCACCACCCTGAACCACCACCCTGAACCACCACCCTGAACCACCACCCCGAACCACCACTCTGAACCACCACCCTGAACTAACCCCCACCACCACTCAGAAATCACTAGAGGCATGGTCAGGGTGACTCACAACCGTCTTTTGTGTCACGCGACTGACGTGTTGTGGAAAGACATTACCACTGGCGTTGTTGAGCTCGAACAGAATGGGTCCTTCAAAGCATGTCAGTTTGGCAGGGTTTGGGGTTGGTTGTGGAGGCTTGTTGGTTGGTGAGGATTTTGGAATTGTTAGTTTGTGAGGTTGTCTGTGGGGTTGGTTGTGGGGTTGTTTGTGGAGGTTGTTTGTAGGGGTTGTTTGTGGAGGTTGTTTGTAGGGGTTGGTTGTGGGGTTGTTTGTGGAGGTTGTTTGTAGGGGTTGTTTGTGGAGGTTGTTTGTAGGGGTTGGTTGTGGGGTTGTTTGTGGAGGTTGTTTGTAGGGGTTGGTTGTGGGGTTGTTTGTGGGGTTGTTTGTGGGGGTTGTTTGTAGGGGTTGGTTGTGGGGTTGTTTGTGGGGTTGTTTGTGGGGGTTGTTTGTAGGGGTTGTTTGTGGAGGTTGTTTGTAGGGGTTGGTTGTGGGGTTGTTTGTGGAGGTTGTTTGTAGGGGTTGTTTGTGGGGGTTGTTTGTAGGGGTTGGTTGTGGGGTTGTTTGTGGGGTTGTTTGTGGGGGTTGTTTGTGGGGGTTGTTTGTAGGGGTTGGTTGTGGGGTTGTTTGTGGGGTTGTTTGTAGGGGTTGTTTGTGGAGGTTGTTTGTAGGGGTTGGTTGTGGGGTTGTTTGTGGGGGTTGTTTGTGGGGGTTGTTTGTAGGGGTTGTTTGTGGAGGTTGTTTGTAGGGGTTGGTTGTGGGGTTGTTTGTGGAGGTTGTTTGTAGGGGTTGTTTGTGGAGGTTGTTTGTAGGGGTTGGTTGTGGGGTTGTTTGTGGAGGTTGTTTGTAGGGGTTGGTTGTGGGGTTGTTTGTGGGGTTGTTTGTGGGGGTTGTTTGTGGGGGTTGTTTGTAGGGGTTGGTTGTGGGGTTGTTTGTGGGGTTGTTTGTGGGGGTTGTTTGTGGGGGTTGTTTGTAGGGGTTGGTTGTGGGGTTGTTTGTGGGGTTGTTTGTGGGGGTTGTTTGTGGAGGTTGTTTGTAGGGGTTGGTTGTGGGGTTGTTTGTGGGGTTGTTTGTGGGGGTTGTTTGTGGAGGTTGTTTGTAGGGGTTGGTTGTGGAGTTGTTTGTGGGGTTGTTTGTGGGGGTTGGTTGTAGGGGTTGGTTGTGGGGTTGTTTGTGGGGTTGTTTGTGGGGGTTGTTTGTGGAGGTTGTTTGTAGGGGTTGGTTGTGGAGTTGTTTGTGGGGTTGTTTGTGGGGGTTGGTTGTGGGGTTGTTTGTGGGGTTGTTTGTGGGGGTTGTTTGTGGGGGTTGTTTGTAGGGGTTGGTTGTGGAGTTGTTTGTGGGGTTGTTTGTGGGGGTTGGTTGTGGGGTTGGTTGTGGGGTTGTTTGTGGAGGTTGTTTGTAGGGGTTGTTTGTGGAGGTTGTTTGTAGGGGTTGGTTGTGGGGTTGTTTGTGGAGGTTGTTTGTAGGGGTTGGTTGTGGGGGTTGTTTGTGGGGTTGTTTGTGGGGTTGTTTGTGGGGGTTGTTTGTAGGGGTTGGTTGTGGGGTTGTTTGTGGGGTTGTTTGTGGGGGTTGGTTGTGGAGTTGTTTGTGAGGTTGTTTGTGGGGGTTGGTTGTGGGGGTTGTTTGTGGGGTTGTTTGTGAGGTTGTTTGTGGGGGTTGGTTGTGGGGGTTGTTTGTGGGGTTGTTTGGGGGGTTGGTTGTGGGGGTTGGTTGTGGGTTTGTCTGTGGGGTTGTTTGTGGGGGTTGTTTGTGGGGTTGTTTGTGGGGTTGTTTGTGGGGTTGTTTGTGGGGTTGTTTGTGGGGTTGTGTGTGGGGTTGTTTGTGGGGGTTGTTTGTGGGGTTGTTTGTGGGGGTTGTTTGTGGGGTTGTTTGTGGGGGTTGTTTGTGGGGGTTGTTTGTGGGGTTGTTTGTGGGGGTTGTTTTTGGGGTTGTTTGTGGGGGTTGTTTGTAGGGTTGTTTTTGGGGTGTTTTTACGGTTGTTTGAGAGGTTGTTTTTGTGGTTGTTTGTGGGGTTATGTGTGTATATTCTAACCTCATACATTTGCATTGTATTTTGTTTAATGTCATTGTATCGTACGTCATTGAGTTGTATTGCATGGTCAAGGTCGTGCCAAGTGCTCGAAAAAATGCAAAGAGTTGAACGGAGTCAAGCACTGCTGGGGCCCTAAAGCTGAAAACTGCCAGACCTGTTTGTTGTTGTTGTTGTTGTTTTTGTTCGTAGTTGTTGTTATTGTTTTTTTAAGGCTTGTATTTTTGTTGCTTTTCGGATTAGTTACACAACCACCATCAGCTACCACCAACACCACCACCAACACCACCACCCACACCACTACCAACATCACCACCAACACAACCATCAACACCACCACCCACACCACTACCAACATCACCACCAAAACAACCACCAACACCACCACCAACCACCATCAACAACCACCACAAACTACCTTCAGCACCACCACCACCAACCACTATCAGCAACCACCATCACCAACTACCATCAACACCACCACCACAAACCACCATCAACACCACTACAAACCACCATCAACACCACTACAAACCACCATCAACACCATCACAAACCACCATCAACACCACTACAAACTACCATCAACACCACTACAAACAACCATCAACACCATCACAAACCACCATCAACACCACCACAAACTACCATCAACACCACCACAAACCACCCTCAACACCACCACAAACCACCCTCAACACCACCACTACCAACAAGACACCAAGTTGAATTGTCGGCCTGAGTGCCGTGGTCGATGTTTCGGTCCAGGTCCAAGGCAATGTTGTCACCTCATGTGCGCAGGAGGCTGCACTGGAACCTCAGACACCCAGTGCTTTGTACGTGCCTATAATATACATATACATGGATACACACTCATGCACGCACACATGCGCACTCATGCACGCACACATGCACACTCATGCACGCACACATGCGCACGACCACAACTCTCACTCCCAAAAACACACAGCTTTCACCGGCTCACACACACAAACAACCACCCCCCCCCCCCCCCCCACACACACACACACACACACACACACACACACACACACACACACACACACACACAAACACACACACACAGGCTTGCAAGGTGTTGCGCAACGGAGAGCGCTGCGTAGGGTGGTGTCCCTCCTTGTGGCTAGAAAGCAATTTCAAAGACACCTCGGTGGCCAACCCGGACGGCAAGTACTATTACCGCCACGAGTGTGTCTCCCAGTGTCCCAGTTAGTCTAATCCGAGCTAATTTAATCTTATTGTATCTAATCTAATCAAAAAATTAGTTAGTATAATCTAATCTAAGCTAATCAAAGCATTTGTAACGCGCCCTTTAGCACTATGTTCAGAGGCGCTCAAAAAAAGCTGAAAAGGCTTTAGTGTTGGGGGTTTGTGTGTGTGGGTGTGTGTGTGTGTGTGTGTGTGTGTGTGTGTGTGTGTGTGTGTGTGTGTGTGTGTGTGTGTGTGTGTGTGTGTGTGTGTGTGTGTGTGTGTGTGTGTGTTTTGTAATTATTGTTTTTTTTTTGTAATTTTTATCTTTGGTTTTATTTTTGGTTTTTATGGGTTGCTTTGTGGGTTGTTCATGTCTTCTTTCAACCTCCACACACACAGAACACACGTACATCTACAAAAATTTTTGTCTCGATAACTGTGGCACAAACCTTGCTCCAAACGAGGAGAGAAAGTGCATATCTTGTGGGGGAAAATGCCCCAAAAGTAAGTGGTGGTGATGGCGGTTGTTAGGATAGTGGTTGTTGTGATGGTGGCTGTTTTGGTGGTAGTTGTTGTAGGGGTGGTTGTTTTGGTGAGTGTTGTGGTGGTGGTTGTTGTAATGGTGGTTGTTGTGATAGTGGTTGTTGGGGTGGTGGTTGTTGTGGTAGTAATTGTTGGAGTGGTCGTTGTTTTGGTTGTAGTTGTTGTGATGGTAATTGTTGTAGTAATGGTTGTGTGTGTTGTTGTGGTGATTGTGGGGTTTTGGGGGGGTAGTGATGGTGGCTGTGGTTATTTAGTGGTGATAGTGATGGTGATATTTGTGTTGATATGGTGTTGATATGGTGTTGATATGGTGTTGATATGGTGTTGATATGGTGTTGATATGGTGTTGATATGGTGTTGATATGGTGTTGATATGGTGTTGATATGGTGTTGGTTTCAGTGGTGGGCGTGGTAAGAACCACAATCGCACGAAAAAACATTAAACTGTTTTACCACATCCCACCAGCAATCATACCGCATGCCAACAACAACCACACAACATGCCACCAACAACCACACAACATGCCACCAACAACCACACAGCATGCCACCAACAATCACACAACATGCCACCAACAACCACACAGCATGCCACCAACAACCACACGACATGCCACCAACAACCACACAGCATGCCACCAACAACCACACAACATGCCACCAACAACCACACAACATGCCACCAACAACCACACAGCATGCCACCAACAATCACACAACATGCCACCAACAACCACACAGCATGCCACCAACAACCACACGACATGCCACCAACAACCACACAGCATGCCACCAACAACCACACAACATGCCACCAACAACCACACAACATGCCACCAACAACCACACAACATGCCACCAACAACCACACAGCATGCCACCAACAATCACACAACATGCCACCAACAACCGCACAACATGCCACCAACAACCACACAACATGCCACAAACAACCACACAGCATGCCACCAACAACCACACAACATGCCACCAACAACCACACGACATGCCACCAACAACCACACGACATGCCACCAACAACCACACAACATGCCACCAACAACCACACAACATGCCACCAACAACCACACAGCATGCCACCAACAACCACACAACATGCCACCAACAACCACACAACATGCCACCAACAACCACACAACATGCCACCAGCAACCACACAACATGCCACCAACAACCACACGACATGCCACCAACAATCACACAACATGCCACCAACAACCACACAACATGCCACCAACAACCACACAACATGCCACCAACAACCACACAACATGCCACCAACAACCACACAACATGCCACCAACAACCACACAACATGTCACCAACAACCACACAACATGCCACCAACAACCACACAACATGCCACCAACAACCACACAACATGCCACCAACAACCACACAACATGCCACCAACAACCACACAACATGCCACCAACAACCACACAACATGCCACCAACAACCACACAACATGCCACCAACAACCACACAACATGCCACCAACAACCACACGACATGCCACCAACAACCACACAACATGCCACCAACAACCACACAACATGCCACCAACAACCACACAACATGCCACCAACAACCACACAACATGCCACCAACAACCACACAACATGCCACCAACAACCACACAACATGCCACCAACAACCACACAACATGTCACCAACAACCACACAACATGCCACCAACAACCACACAACATGCCACCAACAACCACACAACATGTCACCAACAACCACACAACATGTCACCAACAACCACACAACATGTCACCAACAACCACCCCACACTTCTATCCACCCAGTACAAGTATAGTAGCGAATTTTTTGGTTTTTATTTCTATTTCATTATTTTTTATTTATTTTCATTAATTTTTTAATTTTTCAAATTATTTTATATATTTATATTTTTACAGTACATTTATGTACAGTACATGATGTGTTTCCGACACATTGCATTGGTCCTAAAGTCTTAGTGTTTTAACGCCACTTTGATGGCCTGTGGCCCGTAGGATGTTTTTTGAAGGAGTTCCTGCAACACAGCAACGTGGAGTCGTTGAAGGGATGCAACATCATCGCAGGAACTCTTGAGATCGTTGACGGAACATTCACTAAGGAGTGAGGGGGTGGATGAATGGATGGATGGGTGAATGGATGGGTGAATGGATGGGTGAATGGATGGGTGAATGGATGGGTGAATGGATGGGTGAATGGATGGGTGAATGGATGGGTGAATAGATAAGTGAATGAATGGGTGAATGGATGGGTGAATGGATGGATGAATGGATGGGTGAATGGATGGGTGAATGGATGGGTGAATGGATGGGTGAATGGATGGGTGAATGGATGGGTGGATGGGTGGGGGAATGGATGGATTGGTGAGTGGATAGGTAGATGGGTGAATGGATAAGTTGATGAATGAATGGATGGATGGGTGAATGGATGGATGAATGAGTGGATGGATGGATGGATGAGTGGATGGATGGATGAATGGATGAATGAATGAATAGATGGATGAATAGGTGGATGAATAGATGAGTAGTTGGGTTGATTGATGAGTGAGTGATTTAATGGATTGTTGGATTGAAAGAGGGATGGATGCTTAATAGTTGGATGGCTTGATGAGAGGATGTGTTAGTGGATGAATGAGTAAATGAGGCACAACCTAGCTGGAGGTTGAATACAAAAAGTGAAAGTGCTTCAACAAGTGAATGCACATACAAAGGCAAAACTCATTTCCTAACTAAAATCTCAAAACAAAATCTTCGCAAAAAAACTCCATTTTCATTTTTTCCGCTACTTTTCTTATTTTTCTCTTTCTCCATCCTCCTTTTCATCCTTCCATCCTCCTTTTCATCCCTCCATCCTCCTTTTCATCCCTCCAACCTCCTCCTCACTCCTCCAACCTCCTTCTTACTCTGTCACCCTTCTTTCCACTCTTCCACCTTTCTCACCGTTTTTCCACCCTTCTTCAAACCTCCCCCCCAGCAAGAAGCATGGCAACGCCCACGTGACTATGCAGCAGCTGCAGAACCTTGCTGACGTCACGACCATTGAAGGGCACCTGGTTATCTCTGCGAGCAACCAGCCTTCTTTCAAGAGCCTCTCTTTCCTCTCCAGCCTCAGAAAAATCAATGGAAAGACGCTTTAGTGCGTTTGTGCTTATAATGCGTTTTTAATGCCTTTTTATTACGTTGTGTCCGTGCTGTTTGTGAGTCGTTTTAGGCCGTTCCAGCGGTGCAACCGAGTAGTGAAGTGGTTAGTCGAGGGTTAATTGAGTGCTAAGCAACGTCGAACAGAACAACAGCGCCCTTCCGTTAGGCCACCACTGCGTTAAGTAGCACATAAAACCACCTTAACCACATTGCCATATTGACCTTAATTCTACTAACTTTTAAACCGTCACCAACTTTTACATCACCACCAACTTTTGCACCGCCACCACATTAATCACACCAACACCCCAAAACCAGCCCCTCACGACCATTAAACCAGACGATCAGCCATTCATAACCATTCCCGCCATCCCAGCAAGAACAAGTGCGGCATACTGATTTACAAGTCCACGCTGGAGAGTCTGCAGTTGAATTCCTTTGAGCGCCTCAACAACGGGTATGCCTGCATCATCAACAATGCACATCTCTGCTATGTGCAAGACCCTTCACGCTTCGACTGGATGGCCTACGCTAGCGCTCCTGTCAACGTTAAGGCATTCTCCAGAAACAAGGCAGCCGACAAGTGTGGTTGGTTGGTTGTGCTAACTCCTTGTTGTTGGATTATTGCTGCTGAAGCTTTGAGTTTGGATTTTTTTACTGGTTTTTGTTAGACTTTTGTAAGTTGTATTTGGTTGTTTGTTGGGTTTTTATTGGGTTTTGTTGTCGATTTTTTATTGCAGGTTTTTTGGTGTTGTTGCTGATTGATTATTTTTTTGAAACAGGTTTTTGTTAAATTTTTTTCTTCGAATTATTTCATACACTAATAAAATAGTGTCAACACCACGAAAACCCACCAACACACATGCGCCAACACACACGAACGTCCACCAACACATGCACACATCTACCAACACACACACATAACCTCAATAACAACCACCCCCAACAAAAACCACCCCCAACAAAAACCACCCTCAACAAAAAAAAACCCTAACGAAAACCCTTCAAGAGAAGGAAGGACACGTGTGTGATGCACACTGCACGAAGACTGGTTGTACGGGACCCGGGCCACGTGACTGCTTGCAGTGCCGTAAGTACAGACAGAAAGGCGTGTGTGTGGAGAGGTGTGGTTACGGGTGGTTTGGTAAGGACCACACCTGCGTACCTTGCCACTCCCAATGCAAGGGTTCCTGCTATGGCACTGTGAGTGGGGGCGTGGGGGTGGGAGGTTTGATAGAAGGATTAGATAGGACATTTGATGGATATTTGAAGATTTGATGTAATTTTTAACATAAGCTCATTTGGTGTTTTGGT
>OX387247.1:10634942-10662442 GCA_947562095.1 Branchellion lobata
AATTTTCCTTATTGATTTCCTTGCTTTTCGCTATTTCTTTTTTGAGTTTTAAAATTATTTTTTGTTTCATTCTACATCATCTTTATTATTTTTTCAAATAATTTTTCAATTGTTTTTTAAATATTAAGTTTCGAAATTTTGGTGGAGGGATTATTGGAAACGCCTTAAGCGATTTAGACAACGGGAATCGGCGTTATACAAACGATGCGATCAGGTGATACTGGAGTAACTTTCAAAATTTTAATGAAAATAATTTTGTTGAGGTTTGAAATTGAACCGCATTTGAGAAACGCAAAAGCACAACTGCCTTCATGCAGGGAAGGCTGTATGGTTTAGACTCACGTGGCTTACACAATAATTCATAAATAAATCAATTAGAAGACCTTTATTCACATAAACAAATTTGCTTTGTTTGAATTTATTTATTTATTTTAATTTCGTATTTTTGAGTTGATCCTTTCAATCGTCTCCCTCATGGCAATCTACTCAACAGGTAATCAACATTCAACCTCCTACGAAGGCTGTCGTTGCAGACTGGCTGAAAAAATGAAGGAATCACTTTATAGTTGTATTATTTTGGTTTATTAACTTGAAAACTAATCAGTTAAAATATTTGTTGAAAACAACTTGAGTTTTGTTGTTAAAAATTTTGAAGTTACCAGCGTTTGTCTGGACTTGTTTCAATAAAGTCGGAAACTTAGTACATGTCGACTTTCATAAATACTCTAGAATGGTTTTATTATTATTGGTGGTTGTAAGTGACAGCTGACTTGCCTTTTATAGTCCTAATAGTAATCGTGGTTTTAGTTTTAGTGGTATTAGTAGCAGAAATAGTGGTTTTAGTTTTAGTGGTATTAGTAGTAGAAATAGTGGTTTTAGTTTTAATAGTAGTAGTAGTAGTGATAGTGGTTGTAGTTGTTTCAAAAGTTTAAGTATTAGTAGCAGTAACAGAGAATCACAAAAGTTAATATTCAATATAAAAAAAACACTATGTTTCAGGCATTTCATGAAATGCTCACGCAAGCAAAAAAATTAAAATGCAAATTAAAATGTGATTTCTTGTGGTTATTCAAATCGCTAGACAGCCCGTGGAGCATATGACTGTAGGCTTTATAAGGGACACTCACTATGAGATTTATTAACAGGTAAGTAGCCTGGCGGACTTGATACTTAAGTTTATTATGCGAATAAAACAATAAAAAAACAAATATACTACAAAGATTGGCTCTAAAAATCTGAAAATTAAAAATAATTTTAACAGGTACATAAATAAAAGATAATTAAACGTTAAAAGATTGATAAACTCACTTAAATATTCGTTCTCTGGTGCCATTCAACAGCTGACTTGCCTTTCATAGTCCTAGAGTCAACATTGCAAGGATTTTCTACTATTTGTTTGCCTAATAGGTTAAAATGTCCACTTGGCGTTTGAACATTGAGTCGTAAGACAAGAAAAGACCTTTTAAATTCAATTGAATAATATATAAGTTAATTAAATTAAATTGAAATAAAATTTAATTAAATTAACTGAAATTCAAGCTCGTCAAAGTTGGTGGAGTTCAGCTGAGAGGTGACCTTCAGGTGAGTGACTTTTCGCTCTGACCTTGACCTCCCTGAGGTCTTGAGATACAATGAAGATGCATTTAAAATACAATAAATTTACGGTACAACACAAAACAATTCATAATACAATACAATACAATTTGTGATACAATACAATACAATTTGTGATACAACACAATAAAATTTTTAATACAATACAATACAATTTGTGATACGACACAATACAATTTGTGATACAACACAATGAAATCTCGTGATACAATATATCACCAGCTATGTTAAAAACAATTTTACAATAATACAATACAATAAAATTGATCATACAACAAAACACAGTCCGATACACTTTCCGATGCAATAAAACACAGAAGACCTGTACAATACCCCATTGAAGGACTGGAAGGAACTCACAAGCCTGCATCGAACAGCAGCCAGTGCCCGACGTTGGCACTATAGGAAGTCCTTGAGTTGTCACATCCATTCATCAACTGCGCTTCCCGTCAATCCACTCATCCACCCATTCACTCATCCATCCATCCATCCATCTATCCATCTATCCATCTATCCATCCATCCATCTATCCATCCATCCATTTATCCATTCATAAAGCCACCCATTCATCCATCCATCCATCCATCCACCTATTCATCCATCCATCCACAATGGGTCTCCACCCCATGGCAATCCCCTTCATCGTCCTCTCCCTCTTCTGGGCACTGGTCGGCCTTGTAACACCCTTCCTCATCCGCAAGAGTCCCAACAAACAGTAGTCACCCTTTCGTAGTTGTTTCCTTGTGTTCACCCTTTGTATTCACCCTTCGTTCCCACCTTTCGTACCCACCCTTTGTACCCACCCTTCGTACCCACCTTTTGTACCCACCTTTTGTACCCACCTTTCGTACCCACCTTTCGTACCCACTTTTCGTACCCACCTTTTGTACCCACCCTTCGTACCCACCTTTCGTACCCACCTTTCGTACCCACCTATTGTACCCACCTTTCGTACCCACCTATTGTACCCACCCTTTGTACCCACCCTTTGTACCCACCTTTCGTACCCACCTTTCGTACCCACCTTTCGTACCCACCTTTCGTACCCACCTATTGTACCCACCCTTTGTACCCACCTTTTGTACCCACCTTTTGTACCCACCTTTCGTACCCACCCTTCGTACCCACCTTTCGTACACACCTTTCGTACCCACCTTTCGTACCCACCTTTCGTACCCACCCTTCGTACCCACCTTTCGTACCCACCTTTCGTACCCACCTATTGTACCCACCCTTTGTACCCACCTTTTGTACCCACCTTTCGTACCCACCTTTCGTACCCACCTTTCGTACCCACCTATTGTACCCACCCTTTGTACCCACCTTTTGTACCCACCTTTCGTACCCACCTTTCGTACCCACCTTTCGTACCCACCTATTGTACCCACCTTTTGTACCCACCTTTTGTACCCACCTTTCGTACCCACCTTTCGTACCCACCTTTCGTACCCACCTTTCGTACCCACCTATTGTACCCACCCTTTGTACCAACCTTTTGTACCAACCTTTTGTACCAACCTTTTGTACCCACCTTTTGTACACACCCCTTTATATTTCCTTTATGCTTTACTGTCTCAAAATGTTCACTAGTATCTTCCTCTATACTTCATCACCACACTCCTCCGCCACATTAATGCACCGAACTCATCCACCATCCATCTCCACCATCCACCTCCACCAAACACCTCCACCACACACCTCCACCACACACCTCCACCACACACCTCCACCACACACCTCCACCACACACCTCCACCACACACCTCCACCACACACCATCACCACACACCACCACTATCCACCACCACCACACACCTCCACCAAACACCTCCACCACACACCTCCACCACACACCTCCACCATCCATTTCCACCATCCACCTCCACCAAACACCTCCACCACACACCTCCACCACACACCTCCACCACACACCTCCACCACACACCATCACCACACACCACCACTATCCACCACCACCACACACCTCCACCAAACACCTCCACCACACACATCCACCATCCACCACCATCCACCACCACCATCCACCACCAATGTTTAATCAAAGCTAACGATTGACTATTAAAAAGCTTTTAGCTTTCACATAGTGACAAAGTTCGTTTAAAAAATTTTTAATTAAAATTTTTATTTCTTAAAAAATCTAATTTTCTTTTTAAATGGAAAAAAAATCTTTTTTTATAAGTTTTGCGCTATAAAATGATTGAAAAATGAAACTCGATTTTTTAAAGGGTGATTCGAATAATGCTGGTCCAGACAGCCTTTGTGTGTTACCTCTTGTGAGTTTATGAATTTTTTTAGCGCTTTATATTTATTTCATTAATTTGATTTCCAATCCTACCGGTCACTATGTCAACGCGGCATGCAGCATTTTGAGCATTTTCGAAGTCACTTCATGGCGTGATTGGTTAAAGTTTAACACTTACTTTCTTCATGGCCTAAAGTTATTAATATGACTTTGGACCTCACAAACATCTTCTCCATTTGCAATATTACTATTTCAACGAGATTTAATGGAGCTAAAGCCACTATTGAAACCATCGCTATTATCATCACCATCACTACCAAAGCCACTACCACCACAACCGCTACACCCACCACAACCACTCTTAACACCACCACCACAACCACCACCAGCTGGTTACTGACCTACCTGATGCAGTTGAACCCCCTGATAGGCCCTCAGCTGGGGCGACAAACGGTGGTGGTGGTGCAACATGAGTGGGGCGACTACGAGGCAGCCATGGCAGGTCACTCCTCCCCCTGAGTTTCAAGACCCTCTCCACTGCTGCACTGTACTGCCCTGTACTCTTCACTACTGCCTTGTACTTTTCATTACTGCCTTGTACTTTTCATTACTGCCTTGTACTCTTCAGTACTGCCTTGTACTTTCCATTATTGCCTTGTACTCTTCAGTACTGCCTTGTACTTTTCATTACTTCCTTGTACTCTTCAATACCGCATTGTACTTTGCAGTACTGCAATGTATTTTTCAGTACTGCATTGTACTTTTAAAAAGTGCATTGTAGTGCTCAGTACTGCATTTTACAGTAGTTTCTGATAAGGTGTGGTAGAGCACAGTAAATTACCGCGCACTATAACAGTATACTGAAATGTGCACTGCAGTACCTCATCCTATTGTACTATGCAGTACACTTTTGTGTTGTACAAGATGGTGGCTTGAAATTATTTATAAAAGAGTCCGGTAGCCGAACACTTGAGCTTTTTAACACAAGACTCACTCACTTTCTGACATTGATTATCTCTTGATCGTTCTTTCACATCCTTACCTGCCTCTAGGGCTAGGATCCAGAGAATCTGCTTCCTCGCGGGCCCAACCATACGGTTTTCATTATTTGTATCTGGTACCATCTATATAATATGGACTGTTATTATACCAAAGTTATGAATAGCACACATGTATACTATATGATACCCCAGTGATGCTAACATGTACAACAATTTTTTTAATTTTGGGTATCCAATCAAACCTATGCACTTCTACGCAGAATTTCGCAATGTGCTCGTATGATTCACATCGATTCAGTAGGTTCTTGAACGTTTTCAATAAAAACCGGTTTAAAATATTAAAAAAAAAGTTTTTATGAATTTGAAAATGCTTTTGTATAATTTCGGTAAAATAGAATAACGACAGTGTGAATAAATATTAAGTTGGAATGAATTTTTTACAAAACACGGCGAACAATCGAACTGAAAAAGAAAAAATTAAAATTGAAGGTTGACCAAAGTGAAGTAATATGTGCCAAAACTATTGAAATTTTTCTTATTTGCAGTTTTGAGTCAATTTTCGCTTTCAATCATTTAAGCTACGACAAAACAACTTTGAATAATATATTAATAGGACTTGGGTCGGACTTAAATGTATAAAAAAAAATTTTCAAATAATTAAGTTGAACATTTGAAGTGCTTTGTAATAAATTACAATTTTTTATTATACCACTCGAATTTTCATAAGCTAAAAAACCGGTTTTATTTTTATTTTTTAAAAATGACATCCGTATTAATTTTTTATTCCTAATAAATTAAATTGAATTTAATCTAATCAACTCATTTGTAGCACACCTTAGAATTTTGTCCAAAAACTCTAGGGAAGACGGTTTTACTCGCTGTGGGCTACTAGGAGACAAAGCCATTCTAGGACGGCGTCTGCTCTTTAATTGAGTTTCTGCTTTTAAAAATCTATTCTGAGCTTACCTTTCCTTCTTTCTTTCTATAGTCTTTATTGAAGCAAATTCAGACCTGTTAACACTTCACAGCAAAAACGAGTGAACCATTATGCCACAGGCGCATAAATGTTACATAAAAAACAATAAATTACAAAAATCTAAATTTAAGCTGAGAAAATGATTTAGTGTAGAATCAGATTGGAATAAAACCTTAATAATTTATAATATAAATAGCTTAACATCCTATCAAATAACTACTGAAAATGTTCCAGGTCAAAGGAAATGATACAAAGAACGGCCAAAAATCAAAATAGGAGAACAAGGTCAGATCGACCAAAACAGCGATGTCAAAGAAATCCAAGAAAAAATTAACCATAGTAAATAACAGAATCAAAGCAATGAAACTCAAAAGTTCGAAAAATAATGAATTAAGCCGATTGATTTTATGAAATTGCTAACCCCTCTCACCAAAGCATTCAAAAGGGCTGCCCGCTTAGTTTCTGGTACTAACAAATTCTAGCGTATAACTCCTGCTCTTATCGCTACACTGTTTATCTCTTACTATAAATTTTTTTCAAAAAATGTATTCTCATGTTTAAAATAAAAATAAACATTCACCTAATTACTTAACAGACCTTTAAAGTTGCTTCTTTGTAAGGGACTTCTACTCATTCTCTATTTTAGAGTATCATATAATCATCCTTTCTACTCTTATAGAACTTTTCTTTTTCCAATCTCATTTTCAATTTTTCTATCTTTCTTCCGTAAATCTTTCAAAACTTTGTTGTTTAAACAGTTCGTAGCAGAGCGTTTTTGATCAGTATAATCAGCGCTAGACAAATGATTTACTCAAATTAGATTAGATCATAATTGAAACGTTTGTATAGTGTTGATTTTTCAAAATTTTTCTATCATGAACTGTCCTAACTAAAAAATTTAAAAGCTTTACAATAATAAAGTAGAAAGGTAAGAAAATTAAAATTAAAATCAAAAATATAAAAAAAAGTGTTTTATAAAAAAGAACCGCAGTAAAAAAGTGCAAATCCAGCATAATTATGGTTCAATGGATCATAAAGAAGAGTGTGATTAAAAGATCTGAGTTCTTTGAAATCGTATTCATTCTATTTTTTTATGCTTTATACAATTTCGAATGTTTTTTTTCAATTTTTTTAGCATTAAATTTGTTAAGAATATTAATTTTCAAAACTTTCACAACTTTTTCTCAATTTGGTTCAGTTTAAAAATTGTAAGTCTAGGCTGATGTCAAGAGTGTTCTTTGTAGGTGATTGGACGTTTTCGCTTCGGGCTTCTTCCATGTCTCGTCCGTTATGGTCCTTAAATTTCTTCTGAGGTTTGAAGCTGCCATTAAATTCATTAAAATTATATTTGACTGATATGCTGCATTGAAATAGTTTTTTAAACCATTTTTACTGGTTTGTGACCTGCTTAAACGATCTGAACAGCTAATCTGAAATTATTTTTTTCCGAAACATACAAGATATTTTATGAATTCAGAAGCGGTTACTTTAAAGGTAAATTTCTTTTTTTTTATCCAAGTTGTAACACATAATTTAATGATCTACTGAAAATAACATGTGTGAATTTCAAGAGTTCATAATATAAATTTTACTTTTTTATAACATTTATATAATTTCCCAAACAGCTTTCTCAAAGTTCTCCAATAAAAAAAGCTGCTCGATTCACAGTGTATCTATTGGAAAGAAGAGAAGAACTAGGTTTTTAAAAAAAACTTTAGAAGTTTTTTTTGGTAAATTAGTTTTACTAGTTAAGTTTTTTTTAAATTGCATTAAGGTGTTCAAATAATCATAAAATTTTAAAACTTCTCCAGGATTAACTCCCATAAAAAGTTTAAAAGATTCTTTCTGGTCATTTAGGCAGAACTTTCGTAGTGAACTATACAAGGGAATTGAGGAGTACAAAAAAAAGAAGAAGGAATGAAGCTTTGTGCATTTTGTGGGGGGACACCCAAATACAAGTGTCCAAAATGTGAGAAAGATTATTGTTCAGTGGAGTGTTATAAGTGTGAGACCCATCTGGAGTGTTCTGAAAAGTTCTACAAGGACTGTTTCATGGAAGGTTTGAAAGAGGGTGACATTGGTGGGAAAGATAAAAATGAGGTGGCAGGAATGTTAAAGGAATTATCCAGCATCGACACTAATGTACCTGATTATGAGTTAGAAAAGGTCTTTGCTTCTTTGAACCTGGGACGAGAAAGTGAGGAGTTGTGGCAAATGCTGGAACCACAACAGAAAACAGCTTTCATCAGCATGCATTCTAGACACGACTTCTCACCCATCATCAAGACTTGGCAACCCTGGTGGACCAACACCACTCACAAGCACATTCAAGATGAAGAGTCTAAACAAAATATTTTGAAGTCCATCCCATGCTTGTTTCTCCCTCCTGACATTAATCGTCTCATTTCCCACAAAACCCCATCGAGTAGTATTCCTTTTGACCTTGTTAATGTCTTGTATGGCTACTGTTACGTCTGCAGACTCCACAATGGAGACCTACTTGATCTACTTCTTGACTCCGCACATGCAATTCTTTCTATTTCCCACTCCTTTTCTACACTCACTTTTGACTCCTGCCTTTCCTCCATTGATCATTGTCTGTACACTTTCAACAAGGATCAGCCAGCTGAAGATTTGTACGTTTCAAGCCACTATTCAGTGGCTGTGCTCAACGACGTTGTGTCGATACTGCAGGGGGGAGGGTTCCTAGAGGGGCATCTCTTCACAAGGGCAGCCCTGTCTCATCTGAGAACTCTGTTCAAAAAGGCTTGTAAAGCTGCCAGTGGAAGAGACGATGCCTCAAGTGACAGGATGGTGCTCATGAGGGCGTTCAAGAAGAGTGAGTTCTACTTGAGTTGGTTGCATAGCAGTGCCGAAAAGATGGATGGCGTGGGAGGTTTGGTGGAGGTGATTCTGCACACCAAACTGATGGAGCTGAACAAAAGGTCGGTGCAGAGAGACTTCGTCGAGGGCTGCAGAGAGAGACTGAAGGAAAGTGCCGGAAAGAAGCTCATTGAGGAACTGTGATAGGCCTTCATGGACTTTCTCTACTTTAAAAAGTTTTTCATTAATACTAATTAAGCAACTTTTATAGCTCATTTAAATTTGTTTTGTTTATATTCAAAACTAGTATGGCGCCGACTATAGGATATTTGAATGTAAGCTTGAATTGTAGGTTTTTAAAACTAATCTAATAAATATCTGGTCATTATCGTGTCAATTGGAATCTGTGTTGAATATGCATAGTTTCTTCAATTTTTTTTCAAAATATTCATCCTCACGTTCAAACAAATACGAAAATATAAATTACGTCATAGTCAGTAAACAACCGTAACAACAAGCGAAACCAATTGAAGTTTAAAAATCACTTTAACAACACAGAAAACGGGTTGGTTATGTAGATTAGTGGCTTTTTACTTTAATTTCACTTTGCTACCATGTTTAATTAAGTTTTTTTATCAAGTTTGCGAAACCTCAAGTCCAAAAATCATTAAGAGATGCCACAACTGAATCTAATGCGAATGAAAAATACAATTTTTTTTACAGAACACCATCTTATTCAACCTTTGTAATGTATTGCGGCTCGTGGCAGCCAGAGTGTAAGAAGATAAAACCAAAACCTTGTGAACTCAGAGAATCAGGCTGCGAAAGAGAAGAGAAACCACCAAAAACGTGCAGACCACCTTGTGAGCCAATCAGAATGAACTGCAAGCCGAAGCCCAAATGTTGTTCTCCTCCTCAGTGTTGTCCTCCTCCTCCTTGTGGCACGTGTTGTCCGCCCTCGGGTCTCGTCAGCAACGAGCCTCCCTGTCCCTGCTGTCCATCGTGCCCTCCCCCCTCCAACTGCTCACCTCCACCGAGGAAGAGTAGCCAGCCTCGAAGGTGTCTGCAGCCTTGTCCACCTCCTCCCTGCTGTCCCCCTCCTCCCAACCCTTGCTGCCCACCCCCTCGCTGCTGCTCCCCTTGCTGCGCCCCATGTAGCCAGCCCTGTTGCCCTCCTCCTTGCTGTCAAAGTCCTTGCTGCCCTGCTCCTTGCTGTCCTGCACCCTGTTGCGTCAGTCCCTGCTGCGAGTCGTGCTGTTCACCGTGTGTCAAGCAGTGCTGCTCACCCTGTTGTTCTCCCTGTTGTCCCAAGCCTTGTTGTCAACCCTGTTGTCAGCCCTGCTGCCAGCCCTGTTGCCCCAGTCCCTGCTGCTCCCCCTGTTGCCCCCCTTGCGTCAGCTGCTGTCCGTGTAGCAATGTAAAAATCGCCGAAGTCCATCCGTGTGGAAACTACGTCAAACTCATTAACCAGTCTTGTACCAAGGTTCAGATTACAAATTGAAAAAATTACTTTTTTTTGCTCGTTTTTATTCAATTTAAAACAAAGTTTATTGATTTTTTGTGAAAATTATTTTTAACACCTTCTTTGACGCAAACATCAACCCAGGCCGAGTACATAAGTGGCTGTTACGTGGTGCAGATGCAAAACGGCTGTTGTTTGTCGGTCTACAAGATTCCTCCGTGTGTTTACCTGGGAGCCCAATGCAGTCTGAAGATCTATTCTTGCTCCGCCGATCCAGGCTGCCACAAATGTCCTATTGATCTAGTCTTCAGGGAACTTTGCAAATGGAGTTGTGGCGCAGAAATCTCTACCGTCTTTTGCTCGTGCAGTGGAGAGGTGCGTTGTATGAGATAATTCATGAGTATTTTGAAGTATTATTTACATTTAGTACTTTTTTTCATAAGTTGGCGTCGTTTCTTCACAATCAATTCTCGTGTTTTTGTCCGAAAAGTATAAAGCAATTTGTTATTTCAGAATAATTAATATTAATTAAAGCAATAACACCCTTCCTTCTCGCAGCCAATAAGTTGTGTCATTGGCTGCTGCTGTCCAGCTGTTTGCTGTGGTACGTTGTCCTTGCCATTTTAATTAGGTCCTTTATTCCTAGCGCTTGCGTCAAATGATGATGAATAAGTTACCTTAATTATAAATTAACTTCGAATCGGTTAATTAATTAATATGTTTATCAGTCTAATATATATGTTGGTGGTCAAAATTGTATTCGATTTGAATGGTCTTAATATAGAAACTGTAAGTTGTGGAATTGTATCAAAACCACTTACTCTTTTGTGACAGAATGCTGCATACCGACCGTAACCAACCAAAAATGCTGAGTCTGCACCGACACAAGGCGCCAGGAAACTTGAAAACGATTTTCTTCTCGCATAATTAAAAATTGAATAATAAAATTGACTTGTACATTTATATACGGTTACAAATCACTCATAGATTGCAAAATGAAACCAAAAACTTTATTTTATTTATTTTTCATAAATTTTACTGAAAATCTTTATTTTCTTAATCGGTCTTGGAGCAAAATGGTGACAAATTAAAAACAAATGAAAAAATAAATGTCAAAAATCATTGTTTTTGAATGAAGTTAGCCTTGATAGTGGTGACAGAGTTGTTGGAGCCCTTGAACAACTGCACCATTTGAGGGTTTCCTGAAAGCGTAGGACTGTTCTGGGCGTTTGAGGGTCGAGAGGGCGTGAGGAAGACGACTCGATTGGCGGAAGAAGCTAGGGGAGAGTTGGTCTTGGGTGCTTGCTTGATGAAGTGAGAACTGATGGCGGGGTGGGAATTCATTTGGGCGTGGGAGCTCAACTGGCCACCCACTTGAGGGTGCACGGCGATCTGAGGTCGTTGAGGAGACAACAAGGGACCCCTAGAGGCGCTGTTGTTGCCAGTCTGTGAGGTCTGCAGAGCCTGGCGGTACCTCACCATCACCATGTGCAACAGCTGCCCCAAGAAGGGACCATAGTCTGCTCTGAAGTCGTCCAGATTGTCCGGAGTCTGACGTACCTGGCAGAGTAAGAAAGATAATTTAATTTATTTGTTGACTGCCAAAATTTATTTTACTCATTTATTATAGCAATGTTATGCAAAGTATTTATAAATCTTTTTTTTTAATTTTGAGAAAAATATTTGGAACAAAAAATACCTCTTTGAAAACTGGTGGCAAAATTTTGAGTAAAAGATTCTTGATGTGGTTGGCAGCTAGTTTGTCAATGCTGGAACTTGCGAATCCTCCAAGAGTGTTGCCAAAAAAGTTGGAGAGTCTGCTGGAGATTTGTGGGAGACTGGGGATGATGAAGGTTTTAATCACTTCCGGACCCATCTCTCCTAGGCAGAACAGGGCACCGTAGTGGGTGGCAAGAGGGGCAGAGTTGTTTTGGATGCAAGAGAGAAGCATAGCTGTGACCCTCTTTTGCAGCTCATTGGTGCTTGAGTTGAACTCCTTGCAGATTTGTGACACCAGTCGACCTCCAAAGTCACGCAGAGCCCAATGATTGTCAATGTCTGGACGCGAACAGAGCTGCTTGCTCAGAACGCATGTGAGAGCATTTGGAACAAGAATGTGAAGATACTTTTCAAGGTCAAGTGAGCGATTCTCAATGATGGCTCCGATCATGCGCATAAGGTAGATCAGCATTGCAAGGTTGTTCTCAACTATGTTCACTTTTACTCCTTCTGAGATAAAAGTGCACAGACGAGGAAGAAGCTGGAATAATCCAGTATCATTCACCAGACTGTTCAAAGCCTCTGCCCTCTTTGTTTCACTGTTGCCAACACAAGCTTCTGTCACCTCCTTCAAGAACAACTGTTGCTCCATTGAAAGGTCATGAGTCATCGGCTCCTTCATCTGACCATCATCTAACCTCATCTTTTTTGTCACATCCTCCCTCTCATCCTCCTTTTTCTCCTTGGACGTCTGCTTGAGCAACCAGGGAGCTGGATTCTCAGGCACCAGAGGTTGAACTCCTTCCACGCACAACCAATGTGGCTTTATACACACCTCCAGAGGTACTTTTGGTAGAGGAGCATTGATCAATTCCTGGTGGAAATAGTGATAATGGCTTTTGAAAGTATCAATTTTTTTCATAGTCTCCATTCAAACAAATCTAAACAATACAGTACAATAAAAATATGAATATTATTATAGTGGCATTAACCCCGTAGAGTTTCGAGGCCACACATACTGGAAATGTTACAGAAAATGGCAAACAATAGAAATAACACAATAGGTGCTAAAGAATAACTGTATGTCATGAGAACTGAAATTCAATAAAAAAGTTTCAAATTTTTAATGTTTTTATTTGTGAATAATTTTTTATGTCATACATGCATTAAATTACATTTAGGTTTATTTCTTTGTCATCGGGAAAGAAAATTTCTCTTCCACCAAGGCCACTGGCACTCCTGAACGGAATAGGTTCTTTGGAATGGAATCCTAACAGAGGCTGCAGTCCTCTTATTCTCATGGAGCATTCGAAGTCAAAAGTGGTCAATTTTGTGTTGTTGTTCTTCGCTAAAAACTTCAAACTGTCTTGAATTAGTAATTTTAAAACAAAAGTTGCGCTTTCGGATAAAACTTCTAACGATCTATCGTTCATGTCGGATATTCCTACTGACTCTGCCATCACTTTAATGGACTCACAACTTATGCTTGTGCGCTCCCCACTGCGATCTTCCTTGTCTTGACTCATTTTGCAAAAAAATTGTAGTAAAGAAATTGTTTCTTTTTTTTTCTCAACTGATAATTTTTGCAACCAGATGACTTTTCAAGAGTCAGTAAACAATAAGTAATGAAACTAAAAGTGCATTGCGAATCTAATTGACAATTTAATCGCTTAATGAGAATGAAAAAACATAAACTACTTTTTTATACTATTCGAATGACTAAACAAAAAAATGCTTTCATTTTCATGTTTCACGGATCAAACATGATCATCATAATTATAATTATTTTCAAGAATAATGGTTTCCGCTTATGCTTTCAGACGTGAGCATCTGGCGGACAACCATGTCTAAGCCTGTCTAATCCAATCTACACTGGCATATCTTATTGTGATGAGAATATAAACTTGTATAGATAATATGGTGTTTTCTGATTGTATATGATTGTATAAAGACTATTTTTATTTGTATTTTTTTTATTTGAGAGATATTTCATCCATAAATACCTCTATAAAATGTTTTAAACATATTTTTTATAAACCCCATACAATTTAAAACAAAAAGATACAACGCCAAACAAAAAAATACAGAAAAATATATTAAAATCGAAAGCTCAAAAAATACAACACTAGGAAACAAAATAAAAAAATAAAATAGGAAAGGATACATTACAATTCAATTTAACCTATTAAAATCCAATAAAGTCTCTCACAATAGACTTCAACACAATGCCATCCAAGATGAAACAAAACAATACATCATAAAACAAAACAACGAAGAACAATACAAAGAGCTATGAAACAATACAATGAAATACAATACAATGAAATACAATACAATGAAATACAATACAATGACATACAATAAAATGAAATACAATATAATAAACTTTAAAACACTACACCATAAAACAATAAAATAAAATAAAGTACAATTAAATGAAATAAAATACTATAAAATAAACTTCAAAACAATAGTCCATAAAGAAATACAAAGTAAGACAATACACTATAAAGCAATACAATTCAAGACAATACTCTACACGACAATACAATACAACGATTAATGTTGTTTAAGGACGCTTTCTCGTGAGACTTTCAAGACCCCGGTTTTTTAATCGCTACCAGGCAATTGAGGAGCCTCAGGGATTTGAAGCCATTACTCTCAGTTACACCACAACCTCTGCTCTGTTAAGAACATTGTTCCAGATTTTTTAGTGAAATTAAAAAAAAATATTGATTCATGAATATTAATTATTAATTCATTTATAATTGTTAATTTATAATCTTTCCTTTTACTTCTTATCATGCTTTTTCTTTCTTTTTTTCTCCATCGTTATTTTTGTTTCGTTCAATCTCCCACTTCTCTTTTTTCTTCTCTCACTTCCTTTTCTTTTAACTCATTCTCTCTCTTCGTCAATATATATAAAAAAAATAACGTCGAAAGAGTCTAGAGTAGATGCGTGTTGAAGGTCCAATGTCTCAGTAACGCTTGTCGGTTGTACTTACACCTTCGTAATCTTAATCATAATCTTAATCATAAAATCAATCATAATCTCATTAGTAATCTCATTCGTAATCTTAATCATAATCTCATTCGTAATCTCATTCGTAATCTCATTCGTAATCTCATTTGTAATCTTATTCGTGATCTTATTCGTAATCTCATTTGCAATCTCAACCGTATTTATATTCGTAGTTGTTGTTGTAATAAATTGTCACTCGAAGCTCACAAGGGCAGTTTGCAACTTAGTGAGGGTGACGATTGCAGCTGAAGGATGGATGTTTTAGACTCATACTGTGAAACACTTTTGAGATGTCTCTTGAATATTCAAGACAGCCTGAATCGTAGCTCAATTGGGTTCTCATGGAAGATATCGGCTAGAACCTTATATAGCATTTTAAATCATAAATTAAGAAGTACTTGAGTCTATAACCACACAGTACACACCTGTACAATACACACATAAGAAGTACACACATACGACACACACGCACGCACGCACGCACACACACACACACACACACACACACACACACACACACACACACACACACACACACAAACAAATACACACACACAAATACACACACACACATACCCAGTACGCATATACACAGCACATGCTTACCCAGTAACTTAAAAGTGAAAGAAGAAAATTTCCAGCTTTAAGTAGCAGAGGCTGAACACATCGAATCTCCTTGCAATCCTTTGTACTGCTTCTTTTGTATCGATCGATCGCAACAATAAGGTGAGTGCTGATTAATTCCGTAACCCTTTATTTGGTTAAGAAATATTTCATGCGCGTGTTGTGTGTGTGTGTGTGTGTGTGTGTGTGTGTTTGTGTGTGTGTGTGTGAGTTTGTGTGTGTGTGTGTGTGTGTGTGTGTGTGTGTGTGTGTGTGTGTGTGTGTGTGTGTGTGTGTGTGTGTGTGTGTGTGTGTGTGTGTGTGTGTGTGTGTGTGTGTGTGTGTGTGTGTGTGTGTGTGTGTGTCTGTTTGTGTGTGTGTGTGTGTGTGTGTGTGTGTGTGTGTGCGTGCGTGCGTGCGTGCGTGCGTGTGCGTGTGCATATGTATTTTATTTTTATTTATTGTGATAGTCAATAGTTAGTATTATTCATATGAAAAAATAATTATATTTATAGTTTTTCTCAAATTCACTTTTGTAACGTTCCAACAACACTCCATGCGGATGTGGGGAACTCATTGGGGTGTATGAGAAGATGGGAGTTGGGTGGAAGAGAACAAAAGAGCAAGTTGAAAACAATGAATAAATTAAAAGAAAAGTTAAATCAAATATAAAAAAAAGAAAGAAAAAAACATTAAAAAAATAATAACAGTAATAATAATAGAATCTTAACCCACGCCACAAATTACTGGTTTTCCAGAGCAGCATTGAATATTCACAGCAGACAATCAACTCCATAACTCAGTCCAATTTTTCAGATAAATGGAATTTTTTGTGCTGTAGATTCATTTTTCAGCATTTGTTATCTTTGGAGCGATAAATAATCTTTTCTAATGTTTTTTTCGTTTTTTTTTCTTTCCAAAATGTAAGGGAGGCCTGAATGCCGTTCAATCGATGTAAATTCGATTTATCGTTCATTAAAAAATTTTTCATTAACTTTTCCACCTCTTTATTAATTTTATTTATTATTTGTATTATTATTATTATTATTATTATTATTATTATTATTATTATTATTATTATTATTATTATTATTATTATTATTATTATTATTATTATTATTATTATTATTATTATTATTATTATTATTATTATTATTATTATTATTATTATTATTATTATTATTATTATTATTATTATTATTATTATTATTATTATTATTATTATTATTATTATTATTATTATTATTATTATTATTATTATTATTATTATTATTATTATTATTATTATTATTATTATTATTATTATTATTATTATTATTATTATTATTATTATTATTATTATTATTATTATTATTATTATTATTATTATCCTTATTATTATTATTATTATTATTTGACACTTTTGTATTTCATCTTTTAATTTAATTAATATTTAATAAAAATCATATTTTAATGCTTGAACGCGGCACTTTATGCCCTCAGGCCGGCTTACAGGGGGCCTTGGTTACCTGCATGGAGGCCCATTTGGAGCTTGGCGCTGAAAAGCATGAAAGAACAACCAGAAAAAGTGAAATAAGCTCTCAACGAAATGTCCACGATGACGTGGATGCAATTAATTTCAATGAAAACATTTTTTGAGAAATTCCAAAACATTGTCAAGAAGGTTGTATCTTTAAAAATACAAGTTGAAGGTTTGTATTGTGGTGATTAATGCAAAATTGAAAAGAAATGTTTCGGAAGGTTGTTTTAGAAAGTTCTGAAACGTTCTAGAATGTCTCAGATGGCTCCATAATGTCTCAGACTGTTCCAGATTTTCTCAGAATATTCTGGAAAGTTCTAAGGAGTCAAAACCTTTCACAGACACACCTGCTAGCTCCCAGGGGAGTGGACTAATGAAAGATTGACAATGAATGGAGGCCGCAGGAATGGCTCAAGCATTCTGGAAGGAATGGAGAGATGAAAATTGCGTAGAATCTTATCGGACACGTGAGCACGCTGCTGCGATTCCATTAGGCTTCCACACTCGTAAACATCGTCATTTCTGACATGATTACGAAAAATAGGCACAAAAAGATTATTAAGGCGTAAAATTAATATGAAGAAAATAATAATTAGGTTACTAAAATTAATAAGCAAAAGAAAGTCGGAGAACAAAGGCCATAAAGAATATTATCGATGAACCGTCTGATAATGGCGTTAATAAAGCTTTCAATTATGACTTAGAGGGGGTGTCGTCGATGAAAAAGTAGCCCCTGAACACACGTGCACGCGTTAACACACATGCACACGTGCGAACATTAACACACACGCACACTTGAACACAAACACATATGCACACACACATCTACGTCTTCACATGCACACATCCACAAGCAAAAATTCACACACAAGCACACATTCACAACCACACACAACCACACACACTTTGCAACATTAAAATTAAACCTTTTTGCAGGATTTGAATCTCCAAAGGAGTAGCAATACCTCATGACTCAGTGGTGATGAGGCGTTTAACCGGAAAAGCTGCACGTGATTTAAGCGTTTGAATGGGAAAGACTTAATCGGCATGTATATATATACATACACACACATATTCTGATTATTTAGTCTTAATTTATATACATGTTTTTGTATAACTAACTAATATACGTCTGTTGACCTTATATTTTCATATATTCAATCGATTCCCACACGCACGCACACACACACACACACACACACACACACACACACACACACACACACACACACACACACACACACACACACACGTACAAAAAATTATTAAGACGCTATTTTAAAATTCAAAAAAGAGGCAAAAAGTCAAAGGTCGAAAATTGATGAAGATGATGAGTTTCAGTAGGAATCATTTCAATGGAGACAATGTGATTCATCATTTTGTTTCTCAGCCAATAAAACTTGTGTCCCAAACAAAAATGGCAAATCAGATTGTACTGAGGATGAGTGCATGGAAATTCATCAAACCCACGCACAAACACACAAACGTACACTCACGTAGACACTTAAACAAATACACACAAACAAAAATAAACTTCCCCGTATACACGAAAAATACACATACATAGAACATACACACGCGCGCGCACGCACAAACATACACGTGCAAACACACACAATCCAAGCATTTTTCACCTGATTCATTTCAAGCTTTTGATAATTATTGGCACGTTTTGAGACTCACACACACATGCATACACACGTACATACGCACGTACCTACTCACACACAAACAAACAAACAAAAAACAAACAAACATACACACGCACACACACACAAACACACACATACACACACAAACACACACATACACACACGCACATACATTCTTCCTTTTTTCTTCTTCCTCCCCTCTTTTTTCGCTTCCTCCTTCTAGCCCTCCTCTCTTATGAATATTTTAAAAGTTCCATGCGATTTTGAAAACAATTAGGTGCTACATAAATAAGTTGAAAGTTTTTATGGAAAGACTTCAAATGTAGCTTTTTTGAGGGTTGAGAAAGGATATTTTGATTCAAAAGACAGTCTTTGATTGTTCCTAAATATTCTCAAATAAACTACAAACCATCATTTGACGTACATTTCCACAATTTTAGCGATGGCTTACTCAGGTATATCTCAGAGTTTGATCACTCAATTGAGTCTAATTAACCGAATAACCGATCAATTAAGTTTTTAATTAATAGAATAATTGAGCAATGAAACTTTTAATTAAGCGAGAAAATAACGAATAAAAAATCTGAAGGATTTTGCGATAAGCCATTAAATCTTTTAATTAGACGAATTCTTCAATCAGCGTTTGTCTAATCAGTCCTTTGAACACTGAGTCAGCCAATTATACTTTGTTTAATTAATAAATAATTCATTGTTTGATTAAATAGTTAATTAACATAAGGTTAAGGATCCGATGTGTGGTGACTTCAATCATTGCTGCCACCGGGTGGCCCCTAACATCCCAATTGCCACCCTATGCCACCCTATGCCACCCTATGCCACCCTATGCCACCCTATGCCACCCTATGCCACCCTATGCCACCCTATGCCACCCTATGCCACCCTATGCCACCCTATGCCACCCTGAAAAGCCCAAAACAAAGGATTCTACAAACCATGAAACTCTTCGAAATTAAGCTTAAATACAATAAATCTTGGATTTCCTACCTCAGCATTTTACCTTGCTTTTCAGAGGGTTTTCTCTTATTAAAAACGAAATGATCACGATGGATTTTATTACATTTACATATGCAATCTACGTTCGACCTCATTTGGAGGAGTATCACAGTGATTAGTCATTGGCGTTGTTTATCGTATATGCGTCATCATCAATTTCTTGCTCTCTTAATGTTATTTGTTTATATGTGCCTTTTGTTGTGTGTTTATGTTTACCTAATACGTGCGTATGTTTTGTTTATGTGCCTGTATTTGATTTATATGTCTGTGTTTTGTTTATATTTGTGTGTTTTGTTTATGCTTATATGTTTTTTTTATGTTTCTATGTTTTGTTTATATTTCTATGTTTTGTTTATGTTTCTATGTTTTGTTTATGTGTCTATGTTTTGTTTATGTGGTTATGTTTTGTTTATGTGCATATGTTTTTTTTATGCTCGTAACTTTATACGCGTAATTTTAGTTTATGTAGCTGTGTTGTTTACTCGTGTATTATTGTTTTTACGTGTATGTCTTTGTGGTTTGCTGCTGTTGCTGCTTGTGACTGTTTGCTGGGAACTTTACATTTATTTTAAAGAGTTACAGCTGAAACTCAACACCACTTCAACTCGTTCTGCTGATAAGGGGCTCGCTTGTTTATGTTTGTCTTTGACTTTTGTGTACTCTGAAGACCTCCTCATTTTTGTGTGTCACACGTCTTTTTTTTTTGTTTACTGGTTGTTTGTTCTTTTCCGTGTGGCGTGTGTTTGGCTGAGGTTCTATTAACCCTTATGTTCCCGTGTGTGTCACTCTGTGTGTGTGTGTGTGTCACTCTGTGTGTGTGTGTGTGTGTGTGTGTGTGTGTGTGTGTGTGTGTGTGTGTGTGTGTGTGTGTGTGTGTGTGTGTGTGCGCGTGTGTGTGCCTGTGTGTGTGCCATAGAAATTCATGCCTTGATGTCATAGGATTTGGTAGAGTCTGTTATCATGTCGATTTCTTTCATCAACTCTTCCGTATGTTTCTTTGGTTGGAAGTCGAAAAATATATTTGATAAATACACGCGTACACGCACAAACAAACGCAAAAACACACGCAAAAACACACGCACAAACACACGAAGAGTTACATGCAGAGACATGTGCACAGACACGCACACACACGCGTAAAAACATTCACACGTGCACGCACACCTACAGGCGCCCAAACATCCAGACACCAAGGCAAGAACACACAGTTACCCACACTTCTCCTCTCCACCAACAAGCACACACAGAGACAAATAATCACACATGCATAAGTCCATCTCACGTACACACACATAAACACAATCTTGTTACAGAGGGGGAGCAATGGACTCCATACGTCATGTTGGCAATCATGGCACCACAATGTGCTCCGCAGCCTTTATCATCCCTCCCTCTTTGAGCTTCGCTTTGTACTTTCTTGTAATTTTTTGTACTTTCTTGTAATCCTTTGTACTCTCTTGTACTCCTTTGTACTCCTTTGTACTCCTTTGTACTTCTTTGTACTCCTTTGTACTCCTTTGTACTCCTTTGTACTCCTTTGTACTCCTTTGTACTCCTTTGTACTCTTTTGTACTCTTTTGTACTCCTTTGTACTCCTTTGTACTCCTTTGTACTCCTTTGTACTCCTTTGTACTCCTTTGTACTCCTTTGTACTCCTTTGTACTCCTTTGTACTCCTTTGTACTCCTTTGTACTCCTTTGTACTCCTTTGTACTCTTTTGTACTCTTTTGTACTCCTTTGTACTCCTTTGTACTCCTTTGTACTCCTTTGTACTCCTTTGTACTCCTTTGTACTCCTTTGTACTCCTTTGTACTCCTTTGTACTCCTTTGTACTCCTTTGTACTCCTTTGTACTCCTTTGTACTCTTTTGTACTTTCTTATACTTTTTTGCATTTCTTTGTATTCTTTTTTATTTTTTTGTATTCCCTTGTATTATTTTTTTGTTTTTTTATAGCTTTTGTATTCCTTTTATGGACTTGTATTTGTTTATTTTATTTTGTACTCGTTTGTATTACCTTGTATTCGTTTGTATTACCTTGTACTCGTTTGTATTACCTTGTATTCGTTTGTATTACCTTGTACTCGTTTGTATTGCTTTGTATTCGTTTGTATTACTTCTTAATTGTTTTTATTATTTTTTTTTATTCTTTATTCTTTCATATTCTTTCAGTTTCACTTTGTTAACTCGAGTTTTTCCTTATACTTAGACTTTCCTAATGTTTTGAGTTTTTTTCCGTTATTTTTTTTATTAAGTTTCAATGTTATTATTATTTTTTCAAGTACTTAATTATTATTTATTTTTTTATTACCTTGTTATTTTTTTTTAATAATATTTTTTTTTTCTATTTATCACACAATCTTGTTTCATTCTATGATCTTTTTTTCATTTGTTTCTTACTGTATCCTCTATTGCTTATTGATATTCCGTCTTGTGCACAATTTTACTTTTTTTTAATTTTTACCTTTCAAACTTTTATATTTTTCGCATTAATTTAAAAAAAAAGTTAATATTTTTCTATTTTACTTTTATTAATATATTTTTCAAAACATTTTCGTATTTTTCGTTCAACGATGGAAACTTTTCTTGCAAATTCCGCTACCGTTTTTTAAAATATATATTTATATAAGCTGATAAAATGAGAAGCACATGTAGATATTAAGAGAGCTTTTTGGAATTAAACATTTCATAACCCCTCAGGCACCAACCTGAAGACATCACTCACTGCCACTCCACACTGAAACGGCACAAGCTACCAACATATACATTGGTCTTCAAAATATACATTGATCATCCTTCATGAGTACTAGTAACATCAGCCGTCACATTTTTATTCGTCACAAATATCAATATACGCTGCGCCTCTAGTATAATGCTTAACAAGCCAGCTATACAATACAATACGATAAAAATACGAATATTATTATAGTGGCATTAACCCTCTGAAGTTTCGAGACCACAAGCTATAATAACGTGAGTCTCGAGGTTCGATTCCCGGCTAAGCTCAAAGATGAATTTTAAGAAGTGGTAACTCAAGTAGAGAACAGACTCCGTCCTAGAGTGGCTCAGTCACCTAGTCGCCCATTCAATTCTAATGACTCAGCAGGGCGCCTCAGTTCTTGCTTTGGCGCTTTACAAGCTTGATTTATTATTATTACTTAAAATAAACAATAAAGTCATGAATAGTTTAAAATTCTTTGTTACTATAATAACAACAACAACAACAACAATTATTATTGTTTTTGGAACTTTCTTTCACGAATAAAGGACCGAATTGACAAATAATTCCACAACACAAGCAAGGCACGTGACTATTATTGTGTCTTATTGTATTGTGTTTCATTTTCGAAAAAAAACTCTAAACGACGTAGGTCTCTGCTCACAACAAACTTTCACTTTCCAACTTCCATAACGTACATGAGAGAAAAAAATTAAATAAAAAAATGAGTTTTCAAATCCGAAGGCCATCAACTAAGGCGCCTGCTATCAATATTATGTATATGTACACACATTTGTATGATTAAAGAAGAAAAAAAACAAACTGAAAAAAAAATTTAAAAAAAATTAAAAAGAATTAACCAAATTATTTTACACCAAATGATTTCTCATATGAGCACTATAGGCAGTATGATTGAAGAGACAGTCGAACGTCATCTGACCCTAATGACGTCATCAATCCCTCTTGTTTGCAACACAACCTTGACACTATGAAGCTCTGATGTTGTTGCTCATGACCACCGTTGTATAATGTCGTCTGTCATATAAACACACGTACGCACGCTCGCACACACACACACACACACAAACACACACACACACACACACACACACACACACACACACACACACACACACACACACACACACACACACACACACACACACACACACACACACACACACACACACACACACAAACACACACACAAACACACACATGCAGACATGCACGCACGCAAGTCGAAGGAGAGTGCAAGCAGAAAGAACTTCGTGTTGTCTCAGATCCAACAGCACAGCAAGATCGTCGAAGAGATCTCCCTGCACCACAGACCTCCACCCACTTCGCCCCATCCCTCCGACTTCATGTCCCTCCATGCAACCAACCCTGCCAACCTCCCCTTCCCCAACAACCCCCCCAAAATCACCCACTCTTCTTCCACCACTTTCACCAGCCCATTCCGACGCAAGAACCCCCCATCAGCAGCCACTCTTCCCAACAAGAATCTAACTCAAATAGGCCACATCAACCTCACCCAAACAGGCCACATCAACCTCACCCAAACAGGCCACATCAACCTCACCCATACTGGCCACAAGAACATCTTTGAAGACCTTGCATACTTCAGTGGCAGAGCTGCAGAGGGAGCAAGCGGGAGTTCGGGTGTTGAGAAGGAGTCAGAGGTTGTTGATGAAGACAAGAAGAAAGCTTATGTGGCTTGTGAAACAAAAAACAACAACAACAACAACAACAACAGCAGCAACAACATCAAAAGCAGAAACAACAACAGCAGTAGCAACAATAACAACAACAGCATGTTGCTAAAACAAGCAACATGTGCTGGTGAGGAATATGTTGATCGTTGTGATGGCGAAGTGTTTGGAAAAGTTGCTAACGCTGACGACAAGCCAATAAGTCAAAAACAACAACAACAACAACAACAACAACAACAACAACAACAACAACAACAACAACAGCAACAACAACAACAACAACAACAACCTCAACAATCTCCCACACCACTCCCACGCACCATTCACCCCACTCCTACTTCCACAACCTCCCTTCCTCGCAAACCCCCACGTGTTCTCAACCCCATCTCCACCACAACCACCACCACCCCCACCACCACCACCACCTCTAATACAGGTAAACTTCCCGTGATCGTAAATAAATAGCTAAAATTATGATACTATTATTATTACTGATTTATTTTTATTATTGAGTTATCATTATTATTATTATTATTATTAAGTTGTTGTTATTATTAAATTATTTATTATTAACAAAATGTATTTGTACTCAATTATTTATTCATACTGTATTTTACAGTCGAAAAATTAATGTTTATATATCTTTTTTTTCTTAATAAAAATGTGCTTTTATTTTTCATATTTCGTATAGAATAATTTTTTTCTATAGGTTTTTCAATAAAATATATTTTTTTTGTTTTTCTTCCAAACAAAATAATGACCACTTGTCGTGCGATAAAGCAAAAACCTTTGAAAACTAGATTTGTTTTTATTACCAATCTATTTTGCTATAGTGTTTATATAACAATAATAAAAATAAAAATAATAAAATTTATAACAACAATAAAAAAGTAATATTTTTTTTCTCTCACAGATGAAGCCACCATGTTGCTCCGAGGCATCAACCACGTGACTCGTGGCTGGAAGGAGGCGTGGAGCTGTACCCACGACAACAACCCCAACAAGAATGTCAACAAAAGTGACTTCAATACCAACAACTCCAACAACAACAAGAACATTAACAACCTCAACATCAACGAAAACGACTACAATTTAAACCACAACCTCAACCGTAGCAACAACAACCACAAAATTGAAAGCAACCACAACAACATAAAAGTAAATCACAACCTTCATAGCAACAACAACAACAACAACAGCAACAACGATACTAGTATAACAACTACCACTAACGTTCATCACAACAACAAAAATAATATTAAAAGTGATAAAAATATAAAAAACAATAAAAATAAAAATAGTGAAACTCGAAATATCGAAAAACTTGAAAAAGACACGTTTTGCCATCATCTTCCTCTTCTTCCTCTTCATCACGATGAGCCTCAAGTTGGCGAAGGTGATGGAAAGAATGATAAGATGGATGGAAGAGCTGATGGAGTGGAGTACACGCAAGAAACCGTAGAAGATAAGAATGGGTATGGAAGTTTGAATGAAATGAAAGAGGAAGAAAAAGAAAAAAAGAGGTGTGTAGGAAGAGGGGAAGAAAGAAGAAGGAAAAAAGAAAGGAGGGTTGGTGAGAAAGGAAGAGAAGGAAGCGGGAAGAAAAAAAGACGGGAAAATGATGGAGAAATGAGAAGCAAAGGAGGTGAACGGTTGGAAGAGAAAAAAGAAAAAAAAAGAAAAAAGGGAAAAAAAGAAAAAGGAGGAAAAGGGAGAGAAGAAATGATGGGAGATAAGAAGGAAAAGGAGAGAAAAAGAGAGCGGGGAGAGGAAGGTGAGAGGGTAAATGACGTCATTGGAAGGGTTGATGACGGCGCTGCAAAGTGGTCTCACATCGGTGCACACACGGGTGGAAAAGTGAACAAGTGGGGAGAGAAGAAAGCGTATGAAGTCGACAACAAGCCGAATGGGAATGAGGATAGTGATGATGATAGTGATGATGGTGATGATGGTGATGATGGTGATGATGGTGATGATGGTGATGATGGTGATAGTGATGGTGATGATGGTGATGATGGTGATGATGGTGATAGTGATGGTGATGAAAATGATGAAGAAGATGATCATGGTAGGAGTGATGATGATGACGGATATAAATTTTATCAGGATGATGATGATGGATATGAGGAGGAGGAGGAAGAAGAAGATGAAGATGAACATTGCAAAACTTATAATAATAGTGAAAACATTGAACATTACAATGATACTTATGATGAAGAAGATGATGACGAAGAAGATGATACAAATGATGAAGGAGGTAATGAAAGAAATGATGAGAAAGACGATGAGAGAGATGATAAAAGAAATGGAAAGGGTAAGAAAGTTGATATAAGAGGTGATAAAAGAGATTATGATAAAAAAGATGAGGATAGGAGGAAAGAAGATAAGAGAGATTATGATAAAAAAGATGAGGATAGGAGAAAAGAAGATAAGAGAGATGAGGATAAGAGAGATGAGGATAAGAAAGATAAGGATAAGAAAGATGAGAGAAAGAGAGATGTCGATGGGAGGGGAGAGGAGGTGGACTGGGAGAGGAGGTGCAGGGAGGTGGAAGAAGTGTTGCAGCAGCTGCAGAGGAAGGCTTGTCAGGCAAGGAAGCTCCTCCGCCTCAAGGTGACCCTCATTAACTTCCCAGTCATTTCATAAACAATTTTTTGTTGAGTAAATGTTGATTTGATTTGTTTTTTTCCGTTTTAGTTAGCGTTTTTAAGTTATTATTTGTTTTTGTTAATTATACCATTAAAAGAATAACAAATAAAACAATAATTTTTTATTTGTAGTTTTTATTTCATTTTCATTCTTACTGTTTCTCGCTTCTTGTTTCACGAATAGATCCTTTTTTATTGCTTTAATTAAAAAATTTGAAATAAAAAAATATATATATATATAATAATATAATAATAATATAAAAAATAAAATAATAATATTATTAAAAATATAATAATAATAATAAAAATAATAATGATAATAAAAGAGAAAAATATTAATGAAAAATGATAATATAGAAAAAGAAGAATAAAAGTATAAAAATAAAAATAATAATAAGGAGACAGTAACATAATAAAATACTGGGTGTAGTGGAGTGGAGCAGGCGAGTGCAGTGGAAGCAGGCATCGATCACGTGAGGGTCCTTGGCGAGACCAAAGGAGTCTCAGAGGGGTGGTTCAAAGGCCTTCTTTGATCTTCCTTTTTGTTTTTTTGCGTTTTTTGTTGTTTTTGTTGTTTTATTTTGTTTTTCTCAATGTTTCTTTGTTATGTTTTTGTTTGTATTGTTATGCTTTTGTTTGTATTGTTATGTTTTTGTTTGTATTGTTATGTTTTTGTTTGTATTGTTATGTTTTTGTTTGTATTGTTATGTTTTTGTTTGTATTGTTATGTTTTTGTTTGTATTTTTATGTTTTTG
>OX387247.1:10667442-10684942 GCA_947562095.1 Branchellion lobata
TTGTCTCTTGAAAAAAATTGGTGTTGTTCTTCCAAGTCTTCTAATCAATCTGATACTTAAACAAAAACATTGAAAGTTTCTTACTTTGGTGTAATCTTTTCAATCTAAACCAAGCAAAATATCTGGGCAACTTATGTGATTTAATCAAAAACATTTTGTAGCGCTGAATACATACTTTTCGAAAGCGTTCGTAATCAAATCCTCCTTCATAAAGTACAAATAGTCGTTCTAATGCAGCTTTAGCATGCTTTCCGTGTGCAACTTCCACTGTAGTGGGCCGTATTTCAGGGGCTGCTATAAACTTGAAAATATTTTTTTTCTCTTATTTCTCCGCTATTGTCTCGTTGTGCCGGCCTCATCTTTTACCCTGCAAGAACATACGGAAGACATGTAAAGCAATGTATCAACTTCCTTCTATCTTATCTCGGCACTATTCACTCTCCTTGCAGCCGTCACAGTTAAAGGCGGCATTGAACGATGAACAATAACCCTAACAATATCTCATTCCTCTTCCAAATACCCCATAAACCTACCCTACTTCCTTCCTCGCTGCCTTAAAGGCCAGATAAGCGTTTATACGAGGGATAAATTTATAACAAGTTGTTTTACGAGTTCTTTAAGAAGCCTGCTCTTGCTCCTCCATGCAGCAACATTTCTTCCAAGAGCCACTCCAAATAGCATCCTGAATTTATAACTGCAACAACCGATACAATGGACTGCCATCAAGTACAATGCCGCGCCTTAAAGTACACGCAGATTTTGTGCAAACGAGACTTGAGTATGGCTGCATAAAAGACGTTTTTCTAAGACAAAGTTTTTTCAACAACAGATTGCGCATAATATAACAGAATAGTAGGCCGTGTGGTGAGATAGGGCGTAACGCGTTTAACCACATTGCATTAGAATACCACGGTACAGAAGGAAATTATATTACCGCAGTACCACAATACATCGCAATGCCACAATACATTACAATACCACAACACATCACAATACCACAATACATTACAATACCATAACACATCACAATACCGCATACATTACAATACCATTAACACATCACAATACCACAATACATTACAATACCATTAACACATCACAATACCACAATACATTACAATACCATAACACATCACAATACCACAATACATTACACTATAACAAAATGTTTTATAAAAATGGCGTGAACACTCAGTTTCATTGTTGCCTGTAAACCAGTGAGCGTTACTCTGAGAGCGCCTTTGAACGTCTGCGCAAAAATCGCCATATAAATGCATTGATTAGATGAAATCAAATAAGTTTAAATGAGATTGAATGAGATTGAATGAGATTGAATGAGATTGAATGAGATTGAATGAGATTGAATGAGATTGAATGAGATTGAATGAGATTGAATGAGATTGAATGAGATTGAATGAGATTGAATGAGATTGAATGAGATTGAATGAGATTGAATGAGATTGAATGAGATTGAATGAGATTGAATAAGATTGAATGAGATTGAATGAGATTGAATGAGATTGAATGAGATTGAATGAGATTGAATGAGATTGAATGAGATTGAATGAGATTGAATGAGATTGAATGAGATTGAATGAGATTGAATGAGATTGAATGAGATTGAATGAGATTGAATAAGATTGAATGAGATTGAATGAGATTGAATGAGATTGAATGAGATTGAATGAGATTGAATGAGATTGAATGAGATTGAATGAGATTGAATGAGATTGAATGAGATTGAATGAGATTGAATGAGATTGAATGAGATTGAATGATATTGAATAAGATTGAATGAGATTGAATAAGATTGAATGAGATTGAATGGGATTGAATGAGATTGAATGAGATTGAATGAGATTGAATGAGATTGAATGAGATTGAATGAGATTGAATGAGATTGAATGAGATTGAATGAGATTGAATGAGATTGAATGAGATTGAATGAGATTAGATTAAAAAGCTAAGAAAGGTTAAAAAAGACAAGATTGTGTTAAAAAGACGAGATTTTGTTGAAAAAATGAGATTAGATTTGATTAAACAAGCTTATATTTGGTTGCACCAACTTTTATTAATAACTACAAACATTTTTCAATTTCCTTTTTCTTCAACCTTTTGAAATCTCCTTACCCTTTTCCTCCCACCCCTTCCCCTCCCACCCCTTCCCCTCCCACCCCTTCTCTTCCCACCCCTTCCCCTCCCACCCCTTCTCCTCCCACCCCTTCCCCTCCCACCCCTTCCCCTCCCACCCTTCTTTCCACCATCCTCCCTTCTTCTCCTACCAACCACTCCTCCTCCTACCAACCACTCCTCCTCCTACCAACCACTCCTCCTCCTACCAACCACTCCTTCTCCTCCTACCAACCACTCCTCCTCCTACCAACCACTCCTCCTCCTACCAACCACTCCTCCTCCTACCAACCACTCCTCCTCCTACCAACCACTCCTCCTCCTATCAACCACTCCTTCTTCTACCAACCACTCCTCCTCCTACCAACCACTCCTCCTCCTACCAACCACTCCTTCTTCTACCAACCACTCCTCCTCCTACCAACCACTCCTCCTCCTACCAACCACTCCTCCTCCTACCAACCACTCCTCCTCCTACCAACCACTCCTCCTCCTATCAACCACTCCTTCTTCTACCAACCACTCCTCCTCCTACCAACCACTCCTCCTCCTACCAACCACTCCTCCTCCTACCAACCACTCCTCCTCCTACCAACCACTCCTCCTCCCACCCACCACTCCACCACTTCAAACGGTTGTGTGGCCTTGTTTTCACAAACCTTTTCAATGTTTCTTCGTAAACACGTGCATCACCATGTTTTCATAGTCCTTTTTATGGCTTTTTTCTCATAATTATTCTCCATGTTCGTTTTCATCGATATTCCCTAAAATGATTCTTTTTCTTTTTTTGTTATTAATATTTTTTAATATTATAAAAATCTTAATTTTATTTTTGTGAGTTTTTTTAATTTCAAAAATTATTATTTATGTTATTTTTTACATTTTTTTTATAATAAATTTCCTATCAAACACTTCCATGATAATGATACGCTTAATACGATAAAGCGCCTCTGAGGCAACCTAGTTTGAAACTGTGCGCTACAACAAAGTGTACATCCATTCCTTCATCTATTCATTGTAATTATCAAATAACCTACGAGTCATTTTTAATTTTTTCATATTTTTATTTCTTTTTATTTCTTCACTTTCAACTCTGAGCCCCGTTGAGACGTCAATTGCCTCAATTGCTTCAAGCGCTTCCCAGTTTAACAGCCTTATCGATAGGTGACTCAACTCTTCGACTCGAAAGTTGAAAATCTGATTCATCACGGCTCACTATCATCTTATCATTTCATTTTGCTTGTTATTGATTCTTTATTTATTTATAATTAAAAAAACATTTATGAGTATTTTCTTTAGTTTTAAATAAAAACGATGGATTAATATTTTGTTTATTTTTAAATTAAAAAGATTTTTCAATTATTTATTTATTTTTAAATTAAAAATATTTTTCAATTATTTATTTATTTTTAAATTAAAAATATTTTTTAAATTATTTATTTATTTTTAAATTAAAAAGATTTTTCAATTAATTATTTATTTTATTTAAAAAAAACTTGTTTTTGATGAGTTACAATGTTTCTTTAATATACTACTAAAACAGCATTGAAATCATCCTCACAGTCTGGTCCTTACTTGGGACTCCCCCATTATGAAATCGTAACTTTTATAAGCATCATCATCATCATTATAATCAGTATTATGTATTGAGCGCTTTTGAACATTGTGTACTCAGCGCTATATAAATTAATTGATTAAATTAGATTAGATTACGTATCTGTATTTTACCACAATGTTATCAGTAAAATGCAATCATCCTAACCAACGTTATTTTGTCGATACCAATGTTGACGGTCTCCATAATGGAGTTATTATAACCAGTTTGTTTACTTTGAATTTAAGTTCATTTTTATAACTCTGATGCTGTTGATTTTGGTTTCATTGCATTCCAAGCCGATAAAATTTCCCGCCAAAATCTCATCTCCTCGCTCTCCCAAGCCGCTTATATGAAAAGTGAAGAAGACATTTGACATGGAGTAAACCCATCCATTCATACCTTCATCCATCTTTCCATCCATCTACTTATTCCCTCCATTCTTTCATCTATCCATCTATCCATTTATTCATCCATCAATCCATCCATTCATCTATCTACTCGTACAACAAACAACCCATCCATCAATCTCATTACAACTTCTGATGCACTCACGAAGGTTCTGGCACACATAAGTCTATTGATGCATTTATTTTCTCTACATTTTTATTCTTTCATTTCATTCATTCCTCACTCTTCCATCCTTCTCATCTTCCCATCCGCGCAACCCTGAACTTATCTTTTCATCTATCATTCTTCTCATACGCCTTCCTCAGCTCTGTGCGTTTTTGTTTATTTATTCTCTCATTAATTATCTATGTTGTTGCTTTCCACACATCCACCAATTATTCCGTCTATCAATACATTCATCTGTCTATCCATCCATCCACCCATCCATCCATCCATCTACTCATTCATTCATCCATCCATCCATCTATCCATCCATCCATCCATCCATTCATCCATCCATCCATTCATCCATCCATCCATCCATTCATTCATCCATCCATCTAGTCATTTATCCATTCATTCATCCATTCATACATCCATCCATCCATTCATCCAACCATCCATCCATCCATTCATCTATTCATCTATTTTTCTATTCATCCATCCATTCATCCATTCATACATCCATCCATTCATCCATCCATTCATCCATCACTTCATCCATCCATTCATCCATCCATTCATCCATCCATTCATCCATCCATTCATCCATCCATTCATCCATCCATTCATCCATCCATTCATCCATCCATTCATCCATCTATTCATCCATCCATTCATCCATCCATTCATCCATCCATTCATCCATCCATTCATCCATCCATTCATCCATCCATTCATCCATCCATTCATCCATCCATTCATCCATCCATTCATCCATCCATTCATCCATCCATTCATCCATCCATTCATCCATCCATTCATCCATCCATTCATCCATCCATTCATCCATCCATTCATCCATCCATTCATCCATCCATTCATCCATCCATTCATCCATCCATTCATCCACTCATCCATCCATCCATCCATTCATCCATCCATCAATACATCCATCCATCCATCTATCAACAGATGAAAGAACACCAATGTCAATTGAGCGGAGCCATTCTTAGAGCACAGACTGCTGAAGCTAAGGTAGCACCATCATCATCCTCATCATCATCATCATCATCATCATCATCATCATCATCATCATCATCATCATCATCATCATCATCATCATCATCATCATCATCATCATCATCATCATCATCATCATCATCATCATCATCATCATCATCCTCATCACCACCATCACCCCCATTCTCTTCTTCTTCCTCTTCTTCTTCCTCTTCTGGTTCATACTCTCTCCTTCTCAGAATTTTTAGATCTGTATCTCGGTTCGATAGAAACGGCAGTTTGCACGGCACGAGAGGCCAATCTCCGAAAGCTATTTCTCAAGAAGTGTTCAGAATGCAAAACAAATTTTGTGGAAGCTTGAGGAAGAAGTGAATGGCGGGAAGTGAATAGCGAGAAGTGAATGGCGGGAAGTGAATGGCGAGAAGTGAATAGCGGGAAGTGAATGGTGGGAAGTGAATGGTGGGAAGTGAATGGTGGGAAGTGAATGGCGGGAAGTGAATGGCGGGAAGTGAATGGCGGGAAGTGAATGGCGGGAAGTGAATGGCGGGAAGTGAATAGCGGGAAGTGAATGGTGGGAAGTGAATGGCGGGAAGTGAATGGCGGGAAGTGAATGGCGGGAAGTGAATGGCGGGAAGTGAATGGCGGGAAGTGAATGGCGGGAAGTGAATGGCGGGAAGTGAATGGCGGGAAGTGAATGGCGAGAAGTGAATGGCGGGAAGTGAATGGCGGGAAGTGAATGGCGGGAAGTGAATGGCGGGAAGTGAATGGCGGTAGCTCTGAAGCTAAATTACCAGAAAAAAAAGTGGAAAAATGATGAGTTCAACTCCATTGCAAAAAGTGCTTGAAGAAACGTGGAAGGAGGACTAAAGAGAGGTGGCTGTGCTTTGCGAGGTGGCTGTGCTTTGCGAGGTGGCTGTGCTTTGCGAGGTGGCTCAGAAGTGTCCGAACATGAAGGAGACCTTTCTGTTATCTTCTGCTCCACCATTGGGCCGTGTTGGAGTACTTCAGCATGTTTGGAACAACTCATACAACTACAAATACAAATACAAAGACAAATACAAATACAAACACAAATAAAAATATAAACACAAACACAAATACAAACACAAATACAAATACAAACACAACTACATATACAAATACAAATACAAATAAAAATATAAACACAAATACAAATACAAATACAAATACAAACACAAATACAAACACAAATACAAATACAAATAAAAATATAAACACAAACACAACTACATATACAAATACAAATACAAACACAAATACAAACACATACACATATACAAACACAAATACAAACACAAATACAAACACATATACATATACAAATACAAATACAAATACAAATACAAATACAAATACAAATACAAATACAAATACAAATACAAATACAAATACAAATACAAACACAAATACGAATACAAACGCAAATACAAAACTGCAAAACTGACGCTACTACAATGTGTGTATTTGATACAACCACGCTGCTGCTGATACTGGTAACAGAAAAAAACAACAAACTAATAATAAAAATAATAATAAAAATAATAATAACAACAAAAACACCACCAACAAAATAAAAACATAATCACGAAGTAATAACTGAAACGCGCAACAAAAACTCAATTAAACAAAATAGTTTTTTTTCAGAGAAAACCTCACAAATCACTGCAGGACCACTCATTCAATCACGTTTGAGAAGTCTTTAGAGGGGGAGGTGTGATGGTTCAAGTGGTGTGTGTGTTTGTTTGTTTGTTTGTGTGTGTGTGTGTTTGTGTGTGTGTGTGTGTGTGTGTGTGTGTGTGTGTGTGTGTGTTTGTGTGTGTGTGTGTGTGTGTGTGTGTGTGTGTGTGTGTGTGTGTGTGTGTGTGTGTGTGTGTGTGTGTGTGTGTGTGTGTGTGTGTGTGTGTGTGTGTGTGTGTGTGTGTGTGTGTGTGTGTGTGTGTGTGTGTGTGTGTGTGTGTGTGTGTGTGTGTGTGTGTGTGTGTGTGTGTGTGTGTGTGTGTGTGTGTGTGTGTGTGTGTGTGTGTGTGTGTGTGTGTGTGTGTGCTTGTGCGCTCAAACAACCAACCTTCCATTAATTAGCCTGTTTATTCGTACCTTATTTTTATTTGTTCGCATTGGTGACCTTCCAAGCAAATGAACCAATTCATCCTCTAACACTTCCCAACAACCTTGCCAAACTCACTCAACTTTCCTCCTTCTGTTTTTACTCCTCTAAAAAATATTACCATAAAACTTTGTATTTTAAACTGATTGTAAATTAACCTTCTTTATGAACTCTCATCATCGGTTAATTTAGCTGATATGGAGAACTCTATCAGCGGACGGGTGAAGTGAGGTGATTGAAAGAATGATAAGAGAAAGGAAAAAAAATAACCATGAACCGTGGAGGTTGAGGAATGGAAGAGCCTCATTCGTCAAAGAATTCGTCAAAGAACAAACGAAATAGCAAAAAAAAATGGAATTATTTTCAATTTATAAACATAAAAACTAAAACCGAAATAATGAAGATTTATATAAATTGGAAAATAAGAAATAAATTGAATTTAAAATAAAATAAGATAAAATAAAATAAAATAAAATAAAATAAAATAAAATAAAATAAAATAAAATAAAATAAAATAAAATAAAATAAAATAAAATAAAATAAAATAAAATAAAATAAAATAAAATAAAAAATAAATTCATGAAAAAAACAAAAAAATGAAATAATCTGATAACAATAAGTAATGGAAATATGTGCTCTTACAACTCAAACCTCACCTACATTCACAGGTTCAAGCTCTTGAGAGAAAAGGTCAAGATTGTGAGTTTTCGTTTGATGTTTACTTTTTTATTGTTTGTTGTTCGTGTGTGTTGTTTCTGTTTGTTGTTCGTGTGTGTTGTTTCTGTTTTTTGTTCGTGTGTGTTGTTTCTGTTTGTTGTTTGTGTGTATACAAAAAAAAAAGAAGAATATTATTATAGTGGCATTAACCCCGTAGAGTTTCGAGGCCACTCAAAAACGTCTATTATTAATCTATTGTGAAAAATTAAAAATTAAATAAAAGAATTAAATAAATGAAAATAAAAATAAATTCTTTTTTAAAAAGTGTATTGTTTCTGTTTGTTGTTCGTGTGTATTGTTTCTGTTTGTTGTTCGTGTGTGTTGTTTCTGTTTGTTGTTTTTTTTTGTTTTGTTTGTTTTTGCTGATTTCCAAAATGACAAAAGCAATGAAAATGTTCTTAGACGTCATAAAAAAAATCAATCTTTCCATTATTATCATTCCTTTATTTGAAAAAAATAAATAATATTATTATTAAATTTATTTTTTCTTCGTTTTTATTTCGAAAAATTATTCCAAAAAAAAACATACAAATGGTTGAAGGAAGAAACTGAATTAGTTCTTTCATAAAAAACAAAAAAATTATTTTTATGCGGAAGAACGTGGAAAAAAACAAAATTATATAAACAACAAAATAAACAACTATAATGATTGAAAAACATTGAAATAATAATGATTCTAATAAAAACAAAAAAATGAAAAAAATAGTAATAATATAAATAATGATAAATTTAAAAAATATAAAATAATAATAATAAAATAATAATAATAAAATAATAATAATAAAATTATAATAATAAAATTATAATAATAAAATAATAATAATAAATATATAATAATAAAATTATAATAATAAAATAATCATGAAAAAATTATTATAATAATAAAATAATAATAAAATAATACTAATAAAATAATAATAATAAATATATAATAATAAAATTATAATAATAAAATAATAATAATAAAATTATAATAATAAAATAATAATAATAAAATTATAATAATAAAATAATAATAATAAAATAATCATGAAAAAATTATTATAATAATAAAATAATAATAATTCGATAATTCGGTAACACCAGCAGCTTTTATGCATTGCCTATAGAAGGATCATTTGAAGCAACCAACAATAAACCACTTTCAAATGAAAACCTCTTTTTTTTCTTTTTTTCAGCTTTCTAAAAATTCATTTGTTTTTTTTTATTTCGTCGTTTCTCCCATTCCCCCTATCTTCCTCTATCTCTTTTTTTCTTCTTCTCTTCCTTCCTCCCTTCCTCCCTTCCTTTCTTCCTCCTTTCCTTCCTTCCTTCCTTCCTCCTTTCCTCCCTTCCTTCCTTCCTCCTTTCCTCCCTTCCTTCCTTTCTTCTTCTCTTCCTTCCTTCCTTCCTCTCTTCCTTCCTTTCTTTTTCTCTTCCTTCCTTTCTCCTTTACTCCCTTCTTTCCTTTCTTCTTTTCCTTCCTTCCTTCCTTCCTTCCTTCCTTCCTTTTTTCTTCTTTTCCTTCCTTCCTTCCTTCCTTCCTTCCTTCCTTTTTTCTTCTTTTCCTTCCTTATTTCTCTTCCTTCCTTCCTTCCTCCTTTCCTTCCTTCTTTTCTCCTTTCTTCCCTTCCTTCCTTTCTTCTCTTCCTTCCTTCCTTCCTATTTTCCTTCCTTCCCTCCTTCATACATATTTTTCATTTCATCTTTCTGTCTTTTTTTCGTCTTTCTTCCGCACATCATCCTTACTTTTCAGGCAAAATTCATGCATCCCTTGTACAATCTTCAACAACGAAAGTTCCCTCTATAGGCAACGCTGCTATCAATTCCAACCTCATGTTTTCTTATAAAAACCTTGTGTTCTTCTGAAACTAATTAATATTTAGACGGTTCGTTATGCCTTGTAACACTTCCAGCGTATGTCTGGCTTTGAGTTGATGGAAACACTGAAAGAATCAGTGTTACAGCCTTAGGTGGTTACTGCACCTTCGGTGGTTACTGCACCTTCGGTGGTTACTGCACCTTCGGTGGTTACTGCACCTTCGGTGGTTGCTGCACCTTCAGTGGTTGCTGCACCTTCGGTGGTTGCTGCACCTTCAGTGATAACCACCAAGTGGTTGCAGTTCCACAAACACTTCAACTTCACAACCCTTGAAACGTTGCGACGGTGACAACGTTGTGATGGAAGTGACAATGTCACAGTGGCAGTGACACCGATAATTCAGTGGCGCTTGCCACACGGAGGGATCTTCTGCCTCTTGTGCCACAGAAGACCACGCCACTGGCTTGGCTTTGCCGTTCTCGTTGTTGTTGATGCTTTTGTTGTTTTGGTTTTGTTTATTTATAATTTTTGTTTTTGTTTTTTTAAACCAACTTCCGTCATTTTTTGTTTTTTAATGTTTTGTCTTTGTTTTGGTTGTCTTGTTTTTGTTGCTTTTAGAAATTGTTGTTGTTTTTAATAATTATATATAAAAAAATTTTTTAAATAAATATTTTTAATTTTTATGTCAGTTTCTTATTTTGCAAACATGTTAGTGTCCGTCATTATTTCCATTTTTTTGTTCCAAGATTTTCGTTGTTTATTTATTTTATCTGGTTACTTCTTTTTTATTTTTAGTTTTTTATTGTTTATTTGTTATTTTGTTGTTGTTTTTGTTTTTTTTCATTGTTGTTTTGTTGTTGTTATTGTTTTGTTTCATTGTTATTTTGTTTTTGTTATTGTTTTGTTTTATTGTTGTTTTGTTGTTGTTATTGTTTTGTTTTATTGTTGTTTTGTTGTTGTTATTGTTTTGGTTTTTTTGTTTTGATAATACTAGAACATTCTTATAATTTGGTGTTGTTGTTTTATGTGTTTGTAGTTCAGTATTGTTGTTTCATCAAGAAATAAATAATAACATTTATTAAGCGCTAAAACAATAAAAATAAGTCTCTACTTATTTTTATTATTTTTCTTTCATAGTTAAGATATGTTTTTATTAATTTGCATTAGGATGACAGCCCGTTTGTGTTTTGAAAAAATATTTCCACAAACCGTCATTCACCTTTTATACCTTTGTGTTGTTTTTTTTTGTTTTTTTGTTTTCGTTTTTTTTGTTTTTTTTGTTTTTTTTTTTTTTTGTTTATCCTCTTTCATTCATTTATGTTTTCTTACCCCCCTCTTTAATTTCTTTTTCTTCCTTTAGCTAGTTCCATTTTCTTCTTTTTTTTTTTTTCTTTTTCATCAAAACGACTGCACGTAAGAAACATCTCTTTCAATTTTTTCCTGCTTTGATCATTGTTTTCATAGCCATTTATCTATCCACGTTTTTCTAAATCACAATACCACCACAATACCTCCACAATCCTCCCACAATACCTCACAACACCACCACGATACCACCACAACACCACCTCAATACCACCACAATACCACCACAATACCATCACAAAACCACCACAATACCACAACAATACCATCACAAAACCACCACAATACCACCACAATACCACCACAATACCACCACAATACCACCACAATACCACCACAATACCACCACAATACCACCAAAAAACCACCACAATACCACCAAAAAACCACCACAATACCAGCACAATACCAGCACAATACCAGCACAATCCTCCCACAATACCCACACTAATAATAAAAATAAAAATAATAATAATAATAATAATAATAATAATAATAATAATAATAATAATAATAATAATAATAATAATAATAATAATAATAATAATAATAAAATAATAATAATATTATTAATAATACTACTACTACTACTACTACTACTAATAATAATAATAATAATAATAATAAAAATAAAAAAAAAAAAAATAATAATAATAATAATAATAATAATAATAATAATAATAATAATAATAATAATAATAATAATAATAATAATAATAATAAAAATAAAAATAATAATAATAATAATAATAATACTACTACTACTACTACTACTACTACTACTACTACTACTACTACTACTACTACTACTACTACTACTACTACTACTACTACTACTAATAATAATAATAATAATAATAATAATAATAATAATAATAATAATAATAATAATAATAATAATAATAATAATAATAATAATAATAATAATAATAATAATAATAATAATAATAATAATAATAATAATAATAATAATAATAATAATAATAATAATAATAATAATAATAATAATAATAATAATAATAATAATAATAATAATAAAAATAATATTAATAATAATAATAATAATAATAATAATAATAATAATAATAATAATAATAATAATAATAATAATAATAATAATAATAATAACAATAATAATAATAATAATAATAATAATAATAATAATAATAATAATAATAATAATAATAATAATAATAATAATAATAATAATAATAATAATAATAATAATAATAATAATAAAAATAATAATGAAAAAAAAAATAATAAAAATAAATAAATAAATAATAATAATAATAATAATAATAATAATAATAATAATAATAATAATAATAATAATAATAATAATAATAATAATAATAATAATAATAATAATAATAATAATAATAATAATAATAATAATAATAATAATAATAATAATAATAATAATAATAATAATAATAATAATAATAATAATAATAATAATAATAATAATAATAATAATAATAATAATAATAATAATAATAATAATAATAATAATAATAATAATAATAATAATAATAATAATAATAATAATAATAATAATAATAATAATAATAATAATAATAATAATAATAATAATAATAATAATAATAATAATAATAATAATAATAATAATAATAATAATAATAATAATAATAATAATAATAATAATAATAATAATAATAATAATAATAATAATAATAATAATAATAATAATAATAATAATAATAATAATAATAATAATAATAATAATAATAATAATAATAATAAAATAAAAAAAAAAAAATAAAAAAATAAAAATAATAATAATAATAAAAATAATAATAATAATAATTATTATTATTATTATTATTATTATCATTGTTTTTCTCATTGAAAATTGCTTAGGATTCATACGGGTTGTGGTCGATTCGACAGCAGAGCTGTTCATGCTCGTATGTTGGATGACTTTTTGTCATATTTTTTTCTATTTTTGTCTTTTGTTCAACTTTTCTCGTCGTTTTTTTGTTTTCATATTTTTCATTTTTTAGTTTCATTTTTTTCTTAAATAGAAAAAACTCTTTTTGCAATCTTTTTTCAAATCTTTCACAAAATTTGTTTAATATTTTAAAAATCTTATAAAAAATATTTTTGTTTTTTTTTTGAATAATTTTTTTTTTCAAATTCGTTTTGTTTATTATTTTTTTATTGTTTTTATTTTTTTCCATCATTTCAATTCCAAAATAAGTTTTTCACAATTTTTTTTTCTTTCAAATGTTCTATTCCCCTTCAAACTCCCTATCCACTCCATTCTACTCTTAAATTTTTTTTGTCATTTTTTATATAGTAAAAACCAATATCTACTCCATTACAAAACAATACAATACAAAAACGAATATTATGATAGTGGCATTAACCCCGTAGAGTTTCGAGGCCATCATCATCATAATATAATACAATACAAACACGAATATTATGATAGTGGCATTAACCCCGTAGAGTTTCGAGGCCATCATCATCATAATATAATACAATACAAACACGAATATTATGATAGTGGCATTAACCCCGTAGAGTTTCGAGGCCTCTCCATTCTACTCTTCACTTTTTTTCCATTTTTTTATATAGTAAAAACCACTTTAGCGTAAGCTGAAAGCTGATTATTTTTTAAATATATATATATATATATATTTATTTATTTTATATATATATATTTTTATAAATCACAAAAACAAAAACAGAAAAAAAGTTTTTTGACTGAAATGAATTATGTTGCCAAATAAAAACACATAAAAACAAAGAAAACCAAATGAAACAAAGACATGAAAAACAAAAAAAATTGAAAATAAAAAAAAGTGAATTTCATCAACGTCACTCAGCGGGAATCGAACACCACACGGCACATCACCAACCACCACAAAACTTTCCCCAACAACAACAACAACAACAACAACAACAACAACAACACAAACAACGCCACAGCTGTGGTCGCATGCACGGAGGATTTTAACCTCCAAAATGTGCTATATAAATACTTTATTTAAATATTATTATTTTTTAAATAATTTTTCTTTATTTTCTTGATTTAAATTCAATAATCTTTTACTGCTTCGAGTCATGACCGACACGCGTCATAAAGGCACAGACAACCTTGTGATGACGTCAGAAAACATCGATAACAATGATATCAATGATAAATATTAATAAAACATAAATAAATATATAATAATAATAGTTATTATTATTTTACATTTAAAAACTAGAGGTTATGTCTGTTTTAGCTCAGCTCTCGTTTCACACTTGTTCCTTTCCCAGTGGGAGCCAATGGAACACGGAAACCTGTTGCGACAACATCCACTAGAACAACGACATCTGCAACAGCATCTACAACAACAACATCAACAGTCACAGCACCATCAACTACGTCAACAACAACAACAACATCAACAGTCACAATACCATCAACCACGTCAACAACAACAACAAATAGAAGAGAAATAGCAACATTACAACCGACATTATTACCGACAACAACAATGACATCAGCGACAATAACAACAAGTTACTCAACAGCAACAACATCAACCTCACCAACATCAACATCACCAACGACAAAAACAACTGTAGTATCAACAACAGCTACATCAACAAAAACCTCGTCACCAAAAACAACAACAACAAGCTCTGACAACAAAGACGAAATAATAAAAAGTCTTCAACAACAACTCCACTTGCACGTGAGCATTACCGATGACGTCAATTCCTTTTCACTTTTAAACACACGCTCTTTATGACCCCCCCCCCCCCCCAAGCAAAAGGTTTCGAAGCTCTAAGGATTCACACCTCTTGTACAACCACCATTAACATTTAATAAGCTTCGATCACTCTGTTTCCAACACCACACCTAACACTTGTCACTGGAGTTAAATTCAAAATATCGGCGTCTTTTAATCTAATCTAATCTAATCTAATCTAATCTAATCTAATCTAATCTAATCTAATCTAATCTAATCTAATCTAATCTAATCTAATCTAATCTAATCTAATCTAATCTAATCTAATCTAATCTAATCTAATCTAATCTAATCTAATCTAATCTAATCTAATCTAATCTAATCTAATCTAATCTAATCTAATCTAATCTAATCTAATCTAATCTAATCTAATCTAATCTAATCTAATCTAATCTAATCAAATCTAATCTAATCTAATCTAATCTAATCTAATCTAATCTAATCTAATCTAATCTAATCTAATCTAATCTAATCTAATCTAATCTAATCTAATCTAATCTAATCTAATCTAATCTAATCTAATCTAATCTAATCTAATCTAATCTAATCTAATCTAATCTAATCTAATCTAATCTAATCTAATCTAATCTAATCTAATCTAATCTAATCTAATCTAATCTAATCTAATCTAATCTAATCTAATCTAATCTAATCTAATCTAATCTAATCTAATCTAATCTAATCTAATCTAATCTAATCTAATCTAATCTAATCTAATCTAATCTAATCTAATCTAATCTAATCTAATCTAATCTAATCTAATCTAATCTAATCTAATCTAATCTAATCTAATCGAATCTAATCTAATCTAGTCTAATCTAATCTAATCCACCCTAATCCAGTCTTATCCTATCTAATTCAATCACACTATTTGTATAGCGCTAATGAAACAATTCAAGGTGGTTTCATAAACGTTTGATTAGATCAGATTCACTACACTGACTTCCTTCAGAAGGTGCTTTGATGAAGGTTGAATGGGTGCATGGAAACGCTGAGGGTTAGGCCGTTCAACCAAAACAAAATCTATTGGCTTCCAAAAGTTTTTGTTTTTTTAAAGAGTTTAATCAGCGCTATACAAATGTTTCGATGAATTATTGGGTTAGGTAAACTTTTCAATTTGAGTTTCCGACGGCGCCTCACAACGGCGTAAGTGGCCAAGAAGATCTAAGAAATCAAAAATCCGAGTTTGCAGTACAATGCATCTTTGTAGTCGTAGACCCCTCCTGCATCCTCATTCCTCACCCCTCCTCAACCGTAGCTTCCTCCTGCATCGTCATTCCTCACCCCTCCTCAACCGTAGCCCCCTTCTGCATTCTCATTTTTCACCCCTCCTCAACCGTAGCTTCCTCCTGCATCCTCATTCCTCACTCCTCCTCAACAGTAGCCCCCTCTTGCATCCTCATTCCTCACTCCTCCTCAACAGTAGCCCCCTCCTGCATCCTCATTCCTCACCCCTCCTCAACAGTAGCCCCCTCCTGCATCGTCATTCCTCACCCCTCCTCAACAGTAGCCCCCTCCTGCATCGTCATTCCTCACCCCTCCTCAACAGTAGCCCCCTCCTGCATCGTCATTCCTCACCCCTCATCAACCGTAGCCCCCTCCTGCATCGTCATTCCTCACCCCTCTTCAACCGTAGCCCCCTCTTGCATCCTCATTCCTCACCCCTCCTCAACCGTAGCTTCCTCTTGACAGCCTCAATACTTTAACCATTTTCTCTCTAAGTTTCCCCCATAATTGCCCCTAATCTCCATCATTATTCCTCCATAGCTCAATCATCACTGCACCATAATGCTTCCAATATCTTCCTCCCCTCCCCTCCAGCGAGTGTCGAGGAGGAGAGAGATGGAAAGAGTACAGCAGTACGCAGGCAAGATCAGGTGTTGGGTGCTGTGCAAGATCAGTGCGGTGTGTTTTTTGTGTTTTTCTATGTGCGTTTGTATGTGTGTTTTTCTGTGTGTTTTTCTGTGTGTTTGTCTGTATGCTTGTATGTGTGTTTGACTGTGTGTTCTGTGTGTTTTTATGTGTGTTCATTGTTTGAGTGTTTTGTGTGTTTTCATCAGTTTTTCCATGTTTGTTCAGTATGTTTTTATGTATTTATCTTGTGTATGCTATGTATATGTTTGCTTGTTTTATGTGTATGTTTTTTTGATGTTGCATGTTTTTGTGTGTGTTCGTATGTGTGTTTTTGTGTGTGTTCGTATGTGTGTTTTTGTGTGTATTTGAATGTGTGTTTTTGTGTGTATTTGTATGTGTGTTTTTGTTTGTTTTGTATGCTTTATGTGTTTTGCGTGTCCATCTATGCGCAGTCGGTTTGTTCATGTGTGGATTCTGTGTCTCTATGGCCTAATTTTTGATTATTTCATGTGTGATTTATCTGTTTTATATGTTCCAGTTATGTATTATTTTTTTATGTGCCATCTAAGTGT
>OX387247.1:10687442-10694942 GCA_947562095.1 Branchellion lobata
AATACAATACAATACAATACAATAAAATACAAACACGAATAGTATTAAAGTGGCATTAACCCCGTAGATGCAAGTACAACTTTTCTCATAGTGGTATTAACTTCGTAGTTTTGAGGCAAATTAATAATAATTAAATTACAAAAAATAAAAATTCAGTTTTTGATAATTCTTTAATAATTATTAATTTAAAATATTCATTTATTGTTTCAAAAAGACAATAAATCAGTAAAAAAATTCGATTGATTTTTTCAATGTGAAAAAATGAAATATTGTTTTTTCAACAAAGAAACGTTTTTTTCAGTTGGAAAAAGAAAAGTTAGAAACCGAAAAACAGAATGAAAAACTACAAGAAAAACTCTCTTCGCTTGTTGTTGGTACTCCGAAAAACAAAAAAATTTTCAATGAGAAATAATTTTTATATGTTTTATTATTATTCGCAAGGTGCTTGACATTTATTAAACACCTTTGCTAAAAAATATTTTTAGAAAAAAAAAAATTTATTAAAGATATTTTCAAATAAAAATTAAATTTTTTAAAAATTATTTTTAAATAAAAATTAAATTAAATTTTTTTTTCAATAAGAAATTGATTTGTTTGATATCGTTTCGAAATAATAAAAAAAGAAAAAAATATTTTTTGAAATTATTTCAAAATTATTTTTTCGAGAATATTTCAAGTAGTTATCATTGTCCACTGATAAACTCGATGAGGGTAGACATAGTCACCTCAGTCTTATCAATCACCACAAGGAAGGTCAAGCAAAGAAAACCTCCGAATGGACCGCTGAGAATGGTGGTGATGAGGAGGATGGTGGTGGTGGTGATGGTGATGAGAAAGACGATGGTGGTTGTGGTGATGGTGATGAGGAGGATGATGGTGGTTGTGGTGATGGTGATGAGGAGGATGATGGTGGTTGGGGTGATGATGGTGGTTGTGGTGATGCTGATGATGATGAAGAGGATGATGGTAGTTGTGATGGTGATGGTGGAGGTGATAATAGTGATTAGGAGAAGAAAGATGCTGGTGCTGAAGAAAAGTAGGATGGTGATGGTAGTGGTGATGAGAGTGATAACGCCGGTGATAATGAGGATGAAGAAAAAGAAGATGGAATGATGGAAATGATGAGGATGGTGGTGATGATGTTGAGGATGATGATGATGATTGTGATCATAATGATGACCATCTTCACGATATCGACCGTTTTTGATTGTCAACCTATAAATGAGAACTGGTTCGGAGTAAAAATCGATTTAATTTTGAATTAATTATTAATTGAATTCATAATAATAATGATAATAATAATAATTATTATTATTATTGTTAGTATGGTTAGTAATAATATAAGTAATAATAATAATTATTATTCGAATGAATATATAATAAAATATACTCAAAAAGAAGATGAAAAGCTCACAAACACCACACCAGGAGGCGGATGCCTGAAAAAAACTAATACTGTTCTACCACCCCAGCCTTCATCACCATCATCATCATCATCCTCTTCCTCATCATCATCATTTTCACCATCTTCGTCTTCACCATCACCATCTTCACCTCTACAGCCATCATCTTATTCAGCATCATCATTTTATTCTTTTATTCCAGCACCAAATATATTGACGTCATCATCATCATCATCACCACTACCCTCTTCAGCCTTACCATTATCATCATTACTCCCATCATCATTCCTCACCCCTTCATCATCACCACTACCACCTTCATCATCACCACTACCACCATCATCATCACCACTACCCTCTTCATCATCACCACTACCACCATCATCATCACCACTACCACCATCATCATCACCATTACCACCATCATCATCACCACTACCCTCTTCATCATCACCACTACCACCATCATCATCACCACTACCACCATCATCATCACCACTACCACCATCATCATCACCAACATCACCAGCATCATCACCATTATCACCATCATCATCACCATTATCACCATCATCATCACCATTATCATCACAACAGCCAACAACTTTTCTATCTTCACCACCAATCGCTTTATCATCATCATTATCAACACCAAAACAACCATCAGCATCATCATCATCAACATCAACGTCGTCAACATCAACGTCATCAACATCAACGTCATCATCATTTTCCTTTTCATCACCACTAAAGCCTCCGTGTTTAAAAATAGAACGTCGGGTTTTTGTTCCCTGTTTCAACCAATCAATGAACAGTTCTTTTGGAGAGTTTGCTAACTCACCAGAAGAAAAAGAAGAAGAAAAAAAAGAAGTGAAAAGAAGAGAAGAAGAAGAAGAAGATGATGATGAAGATGATGATGGTGATGGCGATGCTGGTCATAGTGATCATGATGAACATGATGATGATGGTGATGATCATGATCATGATGATGGTGATGGTGGTGATGATGATGATGATGATGATGATGATGATGATGATGATGATGATGATGATGATGATGATGATGATGATGATGATGATGATGATGACGATGATGACGATGACGATGATGATGACGATGATGAGGATGATGATGTAAACAATAAATTAGATGACGTTTTTTTTGAAAACAATTGCGAAAATGTTAGAGACGAAGAAAAAGATGGCGTTGAAGAAGAAGAAGAAGAAGAAATCGATGGAAATGAAGAAAAAAAAAGAAGAAGAAATGCTTGGAAGATTATGAAGTCTATCACTTCGAAAAGTACGTCACGTGTTCGAAGTAACCACGCCCTCCATAAACAGGCCGGAAGTTATGGTGCCATGGAAGATAACAACAAAAATAATGAAACTAAAAACAATAATAATACTTATAAAAATAGAAACAGCAATATCAATATACGTATCGACAAAAATGAAAATAATTATGATTATAACAAAACTGATGAGAACGATACCAACAACAACATCAATAACAACATCAACAACAACAACAACAACAGCAATAACAACATCAACAACAACAACAACAACAGCAACAACAACAATATCAACAACAACATAATTGAATATATAAACAACAACATCAATGATAACATAAAAGAAAAATATACGATAAAAAACAACACAAACAAAAATAAACATACTATAAATAGTTTCATAAACAACAACAATAATAACAATAACAATATTTATAAAAATCATAATAATAGTAACGATAGTGATGTAAATAAAAATTATAATGAAAATAATAATAAGTTGAGTAAATGTGACGAGGAGGAAGGTGGTGGTCGTAATAGTTCGATGGATGAAAACCTTGGTGGTGGAGAAGATATTAGTAATGATGCTCATGATGAGGAGGAAGAAGAAGATGATGAAGATAGTGGTGATGATGATTATGATGATGATGATGATGATGATGATGATGATGATGATGATGATGATGATGATGATGATGATGATGATGATGATGATGATGATGATGATGATGATGATAGTGGTGACGATAATGAAATATGTAGTTGTGGACATGCCAGCAAAGGAAACAGTTCACCTTTCATAAGTTATGACGTTTCAAAATATACACAAAAAACATTTTATGACATAAAAAAAGAAATCAAAGACACTGAAATTAGGTTCATAAACAACAACATAAACAACAACATAAACAGCAACATGAACAAGAGCAAAAACAATAACAAACCAACTGAACTCCACGTGATAAATATAAGCAACAACAACAACAGTCACTCTTTTAATAACATTATTATCAAAAGAAAAGACAAGATTATGAAAAAGTACTTACACAATAAGAATAATAATAATAATAATAGTAATAATAATAATAATAATAATAATAATAATAGTAATAATAATAATAATAATAATAATAATAATAATAATAATAATAATAATAATAATAATAATAATAATAATAATAATAATAATAATAATAATAATAATAATAATAATAATAATAATAATAATAATAATAATAATAATAATAATAATAATAATAATAATAATAATAATAATAATAATAATAATAATAATAATAATAATAATAATAATAATAATAATAATAATAATAATAATAATAATAATAATAATAATAATAATAATAATAATAATAATAATAATAATAATAATAATAATAATAATAATAATAATAATAATAATAATAATAATAATAATAATAATAATAATAATAATAATAATAATAATATTAATAACGATACTAACAATAATAACAATAATGATAATAATGATAATGATAACAACAATAACTGTAATAAAAAAGAAAACGATAACAAAACTAGGAAAAAGAGCAAAAATAACACACAAAAAAACTACAATGATGATTTTGAAAATAATAATAACAATAATAACAATAAAAATAGTAAAAATTATAATAACAAAAATATTAACAATAATAATAGTAACAATAATAAAATTATTTATCCTCCTTTAGTACCTTTGAGAAAAATTTCGTCATGGGTTATTATTATTATTGTTATTATTTGTAGTAGTAGTACTTTTATTGTTATTATTAGTATTTTTTGAATTATTTTTTTCATATATTTTTTATCCTTATTAATTAAATTTTTTTTATTCTATTATTATTTTAAATATTATTATGATTTTTGCTATTATTGTTATGTTTATCATTAAAACATTCTCCCCCACCATAGTTACCACAAGAATAACCACCACCACTACCACACTCACCACCGCTACCATAAGCAGCATCTCAGCACCCGGAGCCACAAAAAATAACAAGAATTACCAGCAAACTACCACGACAACAACCAGCATTACAGCACAACCACCGTCACTACCACAGACCACACCGCAACCAAAAACCCTATCATAACCACACAACACCACCACAAGCCACACGCATCCACATTACAACCACCACAAGCTACACGTATCTACACCACAACCACCACAGGCCACACGCATCCACACCACAACCACCACAGGCCACAAGGATTCTGAACGACCACAAGCAGACACTCATGTGCAGCGTCATGAGTCAGCACCACTTCACACAAGGAAGCACAACGCGTGCGTCATAAACATAATAATGAAATTATTATTATTATTTTTATTATTATTATTATTATTATTATTATTATTATTATTATTATTATTATTATTATTATTATTATTATTATTATTATTATCATTCTTATTAGTACTTTTATTCTTTATTCAAGTACAATTTTCATATTTCTTTATTCATTTAATTATATCTGAGATTTATTGCCTCTTTTTCGGGTTTATTTTTATTTTTCATTTTTTTAAAATATATTGATAGTTGTTAATTTTCAATTTTTGTTAAAACGTGTTTTTAATGAATTTTTTCTTTTTCAGTTGGCAATTTTTTCCAGTAGTATTTTCTGATAATATTATTGAACATGTAATGGTAAAACACCCTTTTTTTCCTCCTCTTCTTCTTCTTCTTCTTCTTCTTCCTCTTCTTCTTCTTCGTCTTCTTCTTCTTCTTCTTCTTCTTCTTCTTCTTCTTCTTCTTCTTCTTCTTCTTCTTCTTCTTCTTCTTCTTCTTCTTCTTCTTCTTCTTCTTCTTCTTCTTCTTCTTCCTCCTCCCCTCTTTTTCTTCTTTCTCTTCTTCTTCTTCTTCCTCTTCCCCCTCTTCTTTTTCTTCCTCCTCTTCATCATCCTCCTTTTCATCCTCCTCTTCCTCCTTCTCATCATCCTCCTCCTCTTTCTCTTCCTTCTCATCATCACGCATATTGACACTCCAGTCACGTGTCACAGATATGACGTATTAGTTCTCAATCGTGAAAGCCATCAAAGTTCACTCCAACGGGCCATAAAGCTCTCGCTCCCTCACTCAGTCTTTCTTATCCTCCTAATTCCCCCAAGTGTCCTACTCATTGCCTTTGGAAGTTTTTTCGAGTATCTCTCTTAATACGTCTAAAAACCCCTCCGAGTGTTCCTTTCAGTACGTCTTGATGTTTTTCCAAACGTTTTTTTCTGTACGCTTAAAGGTGTTTTCAAATGTATCTCTACAATTTTTCCTAATTTTTTTGAATACCTCTACAAATCCTTCCAAATGTTTTATTTGACATCTCTCAATTTTGTTGAATGTCTTATTGAGTATCTTACTGTGTTCTTCTGAAAACCCTTTTTGTCCTCTTATCGGTCTTTCCCAGAGTCCTTCTCATTCCTCTTGTCTGTCTTTTTTAAAGTTTTTCTCTCTCCTTCTCAGATTCCTTTTTCCTGCTTTCAACTCCATTCAATTTGATGCACTTTTAAGGTTCACTTCAAATTACCTTTTCAGTGGTTCCATTCTCATCACTTCTTTTCTTGGCCATGCCCGTATTCTTTCTATCACGCTACAAACACATACACTCTACAAACACAAACACTTTAAAACCACTCCACAAACACAAAAACTCCACAAACACAAACACTCCACAAACACAAACACTTTAAAACCAATCCACAAACACAAACACTCCACAAACACAAACACTCCACAAACACAAACATTCCACAAACACAAACACTCCACAAACACAAACACTCCACAAACACAAACACTCCACAAACACAAACACTCCACAAACACAAAAACTCTACAAACACAAACGCCTGCCTCCTCACACCCACCTTCCCACTGCAGTGTACTACGAAGGGACAGGATGCCTACATTCTCAACACTACGTCTACATCGTCTGCAGCAAGGTCGAGCGACACAAACAAAACTATGTTTTGTTGTTTTATATTTGTTTTTTTTGTTTTACGTTTGTGTTATTTTGATTTTTTTGTTTATGTATATTGGTTTATTGTTTTTTTACTTCTTTTAAATATTTTTTCTTCTTATTAACTTTATTTAATTTTCCATTCACTTTTAAATTTGCTTATTTATTTGCTTTTCAATTAATATTTATGCTTTCCCGCCGTACAGAGAGTAATCCGGGTGTCAGAGCATCCCATTAAGCTTCGACTACCCGTGGAAGAAGGCGAAAATAACAATAATAATAATAATAATAATAACGAAAAGATTAACCATAATAGAAAAAATATTAATAATAAAAATAACAGTAATGATGTAAATAATGAAAATAATCATTTTAAGAGAAAAAAAAACAATACAAACATGGGAAATAACGAAATTGCTAACAGAAATCACAACAACCATTGCAACAACAACATCAATAACAACAACAACAACAAATTGAATGACAAAAAGAATAATAAAACAAGCAGTAACCACGGCAACGAGGCCAGTAGATGGACCCTTACGAAGAAAAAATATAACGAGCATAATGAGTTTAACTACATCGAAAACGACAATACTTACGTTGAAAAAGATAGGGCTGATGCTTGTAAGGAGGAGGAGGAAGAAAAAGAAGAAGAGGATGATGGTGATGATGATGATGATGGTGATGATGATGATGATGATGATGATGATGATGATGATGATGATGATGATGATGATGATGATGATGATGATGATGATGATGATGATGATGGTGATGATGATGATGATGATGATGATGATGATGATGATGATCGTGATGATGAT
>OX387247.1:10704942-10732442 GCA_947562095.1 Branchellion lobata
ACAACCACCATCCCCACCACAACTACCACAACCATCACCACCACAACTACCACCAACCATCACCACCACAACCACCACCACCACAACTACCACAACCACCGCCACCACAACTACCACAACCATCACCCCCACCACCACAACAACCACCACCACAACTACCACAACCATCACCAATACAACTACCACAACTACCACCACCACAACTACCACCACCACAACTACCACAACCACCACCACCACAACTACCACAACCATTACCACCACAACCACCACCACCACAACCACCACAGAGTCTTCTGTGCGGTGGCTCACACTGGTTCGGTTGTGACAGCAGCCTCAGTTCTCCTCCGTCTTCTTCCATCGAAGCACCACCCTCCTTCCAAGTGCAACCATGGCAACTTCTCTGCCTTTCCCTAGCCCTCTTTCTCCCTCCTTCTCCAGAAGTTCTCTTCCTCTTGCAACAGCACCTTCAACGCAGGGCTGACTCCAGGTGAGTGCATGTTTGGTGTGGGCAGAAGGAGGTTGTTGTTATTGATGTGGTTGTTGGTGGTGTTTTTATTGATTTTAGTGAAGTTTTTTTTTTGTTTTTATTGCTGTCTTTGTTGTTGTTGAAGGTGGTGTTGTTTTTGTTTTTGTTATTTATGTTGTTGGAGGTGATGTTGTTATTGTTGTTGGAGGTGATGTTGTTTTGTTGTTATCAGTTTAGTATTAGTAGCAGAGGATGTTTTGCTTTTTGGTCTCATCGAGTCATAGGGGGGAAGGGGGGGTAGCAGGTCTTGCATGAGAATCAGATGAAGAGGTGCTGATGAGAAAGAAGAAGCTTTGAGATATTATTTTTGAAAAATGTAAAAAAAAACTCAAGTTTTATTTTCTGTCGTGATTCTCAGTGTGGTGAGTCGGTTCATGGTGAGATTAAGTTGATTTAGAAAGTTATACTGTCTAGTTACAAATGGCACTTGGGGTTTGACTAACTGACCAAACACGTGTGTTTTCAGTTTCATTTTATTTTATATTCATGCTTCATTGCTGGAATTCACTCGAAGCCCCTTCGACACCAAGTTGCGAAGCGGGAAAGTTCGCCATCTTCTGCATTCGATGCCTGCAACGTCTGAAACAAAATGGTGACCGAAACCACGCCCCGTCTCGAATTGAAGTTCTTTCCGTCCTATCATACAACCCCTACCTCCACTCCCAACCAATCAGCGTGCCTGTTCACTTTCCTGACTCCTCCTACCAGGTTCTTATTGGGTGGGCGTTAGAGAGTAAAAGGGTGTTTGAAAGGATATTAAAAAAAAATTATATTTCAACCGCTTCAAGTCATTTGGAAGTTTGAAAGCTTAAACAGTGATCTCGTGTTCTGTAGGTTGTAGGCTTTGATGGCAGCACGAGAGTAGAGGAATTTGTCACGAACCTCAACAACAACACCCGGGCAACAACAAGTTACAACGGTTACTACCTACACGCCTGTGTTGATCAAGATGATGAAGATGATAAGCTACAGCAACAACAACAGCCACAACAGCCACAAAACAAAAAAATTGAAATTTGTTGTCTTGACAAGGATGTTAAAGTGAGTTTTACTTTTTCATTTTTAATTATTTCATCTATAAACTATTTATCTTTTGTGTACATACATACTTCGATCAATTAATTCACATCTATGAGTAAAAACATTTTTCAAATTTGTATAAAATACCTTGTGTTTTCACTTTTACACATTCAACACCTCCAAAGCAACCTTCTTCAGGTCTGTGACCTGCTGTCTTACGTTGAAAACCTCAGTAAAAACAACAATACTAACGATCCAAAAGAAAACAACAACAAAAACATTACAAACAACAACAAAAACTCTAAAAACAATAACAACAACTCTAAAAACAATAACAACAAATCTACAAACAACAACAACAATGGTTTAGCTAACCAACTTCACAAGTATGATTTAACACTTGTTGGGACCAACTTCGACACCAACAACAACAAGAATAACTACAACAAAAATAACAACAACAAAAACAGCAACAACAGTAATAACAACGTAAACATCAACAACAACAATAACAAAAACAGCAACAAAGAGTGTCAACTGAAAGAAACAGCGGTCATTTCAATGGTTAAGCTGCTATACAAGAAAAGGTGTGCTAAAAATAGCGATAGGAATAAACAACAAAAACATCAACAAGGAATCTTTATTTTCAATCTGTTTTTTTATTATTTTTCATAATTTTTGTATTTTATTTTTCATTTATTTTTAAATAGAAAACAAAATATTTTTCAAGATTTACAAAAAATTTTAAACTTTTTTAATTATTTTAATTATTTTTTTTATTTTAATTATCTTTTAAAATAAATAATTTTTCTTTATTTTCACTTTTTTACTGTTCAATTATTTTTTTTTCCACATTCAACAATTTTAACCTTTTCATGTTTTTTTTTTCAAAACTTTTTACAACATTTTTCAGACAAACACTTTCATCTTTCTGCTTCATCCTCCAGGCCAGGAATGCTTGGGGAGGAAGAGGAGGAAGAAGAAGAGAGGGACAGGAGTGATAAAGAAAACATATTTTTGTGTTACCATGTCAACCAAAAAATCTGCCTCGGACAGTTTCCTATCTTCAAAGAACAACCAATGCAACAACAACAACAAACACAACATCAACAACATCAACAACAAACACAACATCAACAACAACAAACACAACATCAGCAACAACAACAACAAACACAACATCAGAAACAACAACAACAAACACAACATCAACAACTTCAACGACCCTTTTTAATTCCGTCGCGACAACAATCACCACTAACAAAACCACAGAAGCCACAAGAAAAATCTTTTCCACAAAATTCACGACAACATCTACCAAAGCAATTCTCACACGAACAACTACAGCCACAACAAACACTGCCACAGCAACAACAAACACCGCCACATCCACAACAAACACAGCCACACCAACTACATCCACAACAAACACAGCCACAACAACTACATCCACAACAAACACAGCCACAACAACTACATCCACAACAAACACAGCCACACCAACTACATCCACAACAAAAACCGCCCCAGCCACAACAACTACATCCACAACAAACACAGCCACACCAACTACAGCCACAGCTTCTACTGGTGGCCCAGTTGGCATCATTGATGGCACAGGTGACTTCTTTCATCATTTTCTAATTATCCAATTCTCGGTTCACTTTTCATCTCATTAAATATGCAATAACTTCATCGTTTTCCGAATTTTTTTTTTTTATTTCGCCATATTTTCTTCGAGTTTTCCCCTTTCAACTTCATCGCCTTCAGTATGATAGCGATCGGATGGCAGTTGAAGGACCCACACAATAGTAAGGTCTTGAAACTCTCTGAGTCAATACCACTCAAATAATACCTTCGAACAGAAGGCAATGCACACCACGAAGAATGTATTTATATTCACTTTTAACCCCGAAAAGCCTTGAAACCCTTCTATTGTTGTATTTCCATTTGCAATCTATCTTTAGTTTAATTCGTATTTGTATATACGCGTGTATTTGTATTTCTATAAACATTTTTATTTGTATATACATGTATATTTGTATATGTTGTTTCATGTTTGTTTTCATTTGTATTGTATTGTATCGTTTCCATCTTGAGCTTGCATACAGTCTTTCACACTGGAGAGCGTTCATAGGAGCGTTCTCAATCGTCACAGGGTCCCCAGGCATCGATTCATAACCAAACCTCTGCCTTTTCCCTCGACCATGCTAGCATGGCGTTTGTCACTATTCTTAATCTTTTTTTTTCTTTTTTTTGTTACTTTTTCACTTATTTTCTATTTTTCATTTATTATTTATTATTATTATTATTATTATTATTATTATTATTATTATTATTATTATTATTATTATTATTATTATTATTATTATTATTATTATTATTATTATTATTATTATTATTATTATTATTATTATTATTATTATTATTATTCATCTTTTTTACTCCAAGTGTCCCACTTTTTCTCTGATCGGTAAATTCTCAAGCGGCATAGAACTTAAAGTGCTGAGCCGTAGAGAAGCAAGGAAGTTTTATGAAGATGATTCCTATCAATTTTGAATTTTTATCAGTTTCATCAACATGCGACTCCAAAGTTGATTTTAACGCTAAAAGTTTTATTAACTCTGACATTAACACTCTGTTCCCTTTGTAGCAGCTTTAAAGTGTACAACTTCACAATGCATCTCCAACACGCAAGATCAAGTATGGAGACTTGAATTCATCTTCGTCGTCTTCCTCCTCCTCAACATCCTCATCAAAGACTACGACCTCATCAACGTCGTCATCGACAGTCTCTTCAGTGCTCAAGTCAAAGTCTTCCTCCTTGTCTTCTGCCTCCTCAACCTCCCTCTCCTCCTTCCACTACACCCTCAACAACCCCTGCAACAACACCCCCATCATCTCCAAACACACCCCACCTAAGCTTAGAAACAGAATCTGTAGCAACAATAGCAACACTAGCACCAACAAAAATAACACCAGCAACAACAACACCAACAACATTAACAGCAACATCAACAACACCAACAACAACAACACCAACAACAACATCAACAACACCGACAACAACCTCAAAAGCACTAACGCAGCGGTTGAAAGGGTTCTATGTGAGTTTTGTCCCCCTTTCTTGCTCAACGATCACAACAAAGAAGCCATTAAGAGGTTCCTATTTGTCTTCTATTTGTTTTTAATTTTTAATTTATTTTTCTATGTTTCTTTTCATTTCATATCAATGTTTTCCATCATTTCAGTTTTTCATGTGTGGTTTATTGGATGCTGATCCTCTCACAATAGAAGGCTTTAATTTATCAATTTATTACTCATAGTTTTGCTTTATTGTTTCGAATTGAAGTTCCGTTTTTCATTATATTTTTTTTTTACAATAATTTTTTATTTTATTTTTATGTTCATATCAATGCTTTTTCCAAATTTTTTTAATTCAAAATTGATAAACTTTTGACATTATAAGTTATCATCGTGAGACGTTACCTTTGGATATCTTACTCTGTTGAGTATTTTTTCAATTGAATCATATCATCTCTGATTATCTTCGATGTTTTTATCACAAGACTGTCCTAGAGGGGTCCACAGCAAACAAACCCGTTTCCCTGAGAGCGCCTCTGAACAAAGCGCTAAAAGATGCTTTACAAACATTTTGATTAGATTGGATTGGATTTACAAATTAAGCGCTTAGATTTGATTAGATTTGATTATATCTGATTAGATTTGATTAGATTTGATTGGATTTGATTGGATTCGATTGGATTTGATTAGATTTGATTAGATTTGATTGGATTCGATTGGATTTGATTCGAGTAAGATCTAGAAAACTACTGGGAGTGTTCCAACTAAACACAAAAGTTTGAATAATCATGGAATTATGACAAACAAGAAGAATTAAAATTTAAAAACGTAAAATAAATCTACACGAAAACTTATCGAAACAGAAATCGTGAAAACAGCCGACAAAAAGCATCTGAAATGCGAGGTTACAAAATTTTGAGCAGAGTCAATATACCAAAAATGAAAATAAAACAATATTTTGGACGAATTTAAAAAAGATTTTGAAATAAAATTCACCATAATTGTAATTAATCTTATTTGCAAAAATTTTTTTTTAAATTTTAAGGTTTAAAACAAGAGCTTTTACACGATGAAAATTATTTTTTGTAGAACGAAAGTAACAAACTTCTAAAGCAAAAGTTACCTTCAGGGATGTTAGAGAAGTGTGAATGGATTTTTCTTGCTAGTTCAAAAATATATATAATAAAAATAATAAATATTTTTAAAAATATATAAATATAAAAATAAAACGGAAAAAATAATATATAGACTTAAAAGTAAAAAATAAAAAAACAATAATATTTGTTTTTAAGATGAAATTTTCTAATTGCCTTTCAAATGGGTTCCTTGGAATCTTCTGTCTTGACTGAGGGCAAAATTCAATGCAAATATTGTGTTCATGAAGAGATGTTTTTGTTGTTGTTGGTGTTGTTTTTGTTGTTGGTGTTGTTTTTGCTGTTGGTGTTGTTTTTGTTTTTGGTGTTGTGTTGTTATTGTTATTGTTGTTGTGGTTTTTGTGTTTCATTGTTGGTATGTTTATGTTGTTGTTGTTTTTGTTATATTTGTTGTTTTATTAATGCTACCGCTGCTATTGTTGTTGTTGTTTTGAACATTCATACAACAATTTATTGATTCACAATCTTTTTAATCCTCCATCAGTTTGATAATCCAACCTCTTAATCATCCATTTTTTAATCATCCAACCTCCCACTCATCCAATCTTTCAATCATACATTCTTTAAATCATCAATAGTTTAACTCATCTCCTCTCTTAATCACCCATTCTCTAAATCTCCCATCTCAAATAATCCATGTGCCTTCTAGCCATGGTTCAAAAGCCTGCTAACTCATCTCATTTACATAAATCATTTAAATCATATAAATCATCTTAATCATATAAATAATCTTAATCATATGAATCATCTTAATCATATAAATCATCTTAATCATATAAATCATCTTAATCATATAAATCATCTTAATCATATAAATCATCTGAATCTTTCATTTCCAATTTTCCTCTTTCAAGCCACGTGACAGCCAGGTGGTTGGAACAGAGGGGCAGGTCTGCAGTCCAGTGCTGCAGCCTCTACCTCACCCTCGTTCGCTCCTGCAGGCACTGGGCCGATGCCATAATCAACACCAAGGTGATATACCTGTTTCAACAGAACCAATAAACTTTTTTTTCATTTTATTATTTTAATATTGTTATTTTTGGTTTATTTTATTTTTATATTATTATTTCTGTATTATGTTGTTTTCATTTTATTATTTTTATATAATTGTTTTCATATTATTTTATTATATTTTTTTAATTATTATTAATTAGAATTCATTATCTTAATTTAGTTTTTCGTATCCAGTTTTCGGCTGATGCAGGCGAGTGGACGGATGTGTGGTTCTGCATCAGTGCACACTGCATCAGCCTTCTTCACTGCTCCCACTCGGTTGTTTTTGTTATTGTTGTTGTTGTTGTTGTTGCTGCTGTTGTTATTGTTGAACCTTAAAATCCGGTGATGTCATACACAATTATGACAACCATAACAACAATAGCAACAATGACAACACCAGCAACAATAGCAGCAATATAAACAACAACACAAATAGATCAACTTTGACCACAGCAGTAACAAGTTCAGCAGAACCAAAAAAAACAACGTCACTTCAACAACAAAAACAACAAAAATTAAACTATTATAACAACAACAGTCTCACCACCACAACAACTTCATCACAACAACAACCTCACCACCACAACAACCTCACCACCACAACAACCTCACCACCACAACAACCTCACCACAAAAAAACAGACTTTGGTCACTCCAGTTTCTTTGGCTTCAGCACTTTACAAATTATACTTATTTTTATGACTTTCTTATATTGTCCCTATGTTATGAATTCTACAACAGCAACTCCACCACAACAAAAACAAGACCAACAACTCTACCACAACAATTATAACAACAACATAAACAATAGCAACAAAAATAATAAAAATAACAACTCCCCTACAACAACAAAAACAACAACAACTCCACTACAACAGTAACAACAACAATAACAACTCCACCCTCACAGCGTCTTCTTTCCAGTTTTCCATACAATCAACTGCACTCCTTTGGGGCTGACGGGGATGCTTTCTGCATCATTACTAGCATCCCATCTTCGTCTTCCTCATCCTCATCATCGTCGCCCTCATCCATTAGGAGACTACGTTTTTTGTTTACGGAAGAGCAAGTAACTTTTTTTTGTTTTTTTAAGGAATCTATTTGATTTTTTTTAATTAAATTTTTTATTCAATATAAATTTTTTTGGTAATTTTGTGGTTTTTCAAGGATTCCATGATTTGTTTCTTTTATGATTTTATTTGTTTGAAGAATCCATATAAATTATTCATAAAGAACAACCTTTATTTATTATTCGTTTATTTTTTATTATTTACGTTTATTATGACGTCATCTTTCAATCACTCCAGGTGATAGAGGTGGCGCTACTCATAAGAGGCCACTTGGATAGACTCAGGAAGAAAAAGAACTCGAAAATCAAAAATCAATTTCAACTTTGAGATTTTCCTCTACTCAACTGCTTCTTCTTTTTCTAAACTTTTTCACGTTAAATCTGTCGCCTTAGATTAATCGTCGCCGTTGAGCCATCAAACGCAACGCGCGGTGTTCAATTCCTGCCTATGCCTTTGAGTGGGGAAATATACATTTCGCCCAAGCTCGTGCACGCAAAAAATATAATTTTATCAAAATTTTATAGGGCTGACGATAGTTATGAAGTTAATTCTTCAATGAACATATGTCGTTTGGTCGACGCGTTAAGATCGGCTGTGAAGGTCAAGACCCACAATGAGGTGAAAGAATCGGTGTTAATCTTTAAGTATGAGGTTTCAAGCAAGCCCTCAAGCAGAGTCGAACTCAGAACAGTGCATCTGACGGCTGAAGGAAAGCAACACATAACAAACCAGGCCATGGAAGAAACGTTGTAGTGCGGAAAAACAGAATTATAACTTGCTTACAGTTGGCTTACAAACTGCATCAATGCAGCGTTCAAAGGAGGAGTTGGAATGATCTGAACAGCTCGCAACTGGGGTACACGCTACATCCATTGAGAATTCGTAGTTCAATGTTTTATCAAAGTTTATGTTAAGCAATATCACTCTGTTTCACGCGTGCGCTTTTACGCCACCTTTATGGGCGCTGGCCGTGAGTTGTGTTCATGGTTACTAGAGCGATGTTAAGTAGAATCGGTCATTTAGTTTCATGATTAACAGCTTTTTAGTTTGTTGAGGAAATTAGTCTTTGAGAAATAGCTTTTAATAAAGGAATCATTGAGTCAAGTTGTCTGCCAATTATTCATTTGGTTGTTCTTTGGAACTTCTCGAACAAATGAACATAAACCAGCGTCAAAAGAAAATTTATTTATAGAGTTATGAATAAATTGATCAATCTAACTATAAACAGATATAATTCTCCTTTATTTATTTACAAGTATGAAGATAAATATTTACAAACATACATACATACATTTATAAATATTTACAAACATACATACATACATACATACATACATACATACATACATACATACATACATAAATATTTGCATACATACATAAATATTTACAATATTTCCATTGACAAAGGCGTTGGTAGGAAAGAGAGCGAGAGAAGAGTAATAGAAATAGGTCAAATGAGAGGAAAAAGAAGGACCTTAACAGGAACATTGAGAATGGAATTAGTTGACCGGATGAACTAATGGTAAAGAATTATTGGTATCAATGATTGGCATGAGGCGATGGAATGGGTCAATGGTAGAACCCCTCAAAAAGGCCTGCTTCTCGAAGTTGGAGGCCTGAGGCAGTTACAGACCAGAACCTCTTTGTTACAAGAGCTTTGATCATGTTGCAACACCGGTCTACAATGCCATAACAACTCCCCTGCCTTCACCGCTTGAGTTTGAAGTTTTAAAAGGCTTATATGACATTAGTATGCTTGAAATAACCTGATGAAATGAACAGAATTATGAATTAATTAAGTATTAATACAAAAATAATGAAGTTGGTTTTATTAATAATGAACAAAAAATGAAATAATTCGAAACATAAAAATAATAATAGATTAATCGTTAAAACAAAAAATAAAATAAAAATAACAATAATGAAAAGGTCCGAAAGATGAGAGGACTCAATGCTTAGCAGCCATGCCCTGGTAGAGTTTCAGGTGTTGTGGAGAGACGGTGGGTTTGATGTTGTTGAGGGCCTCATGGAGATGTTTGAGGCGAATGGGCTGGTGCTCATCAAGGCTGGTCTGGTGTCTGAGCTTCACCAGCGTAGCCTCCCTCACCAAGTGTAGCAGGTCCGCCCCGTTGAGGTTTTCACAGCGGGGGTCGAACGCCAGCCGTCTGAGGTCTACGTCAGAAGAGATGAGGGGGGAGGTGCCATTCTTGGTGAGACTCTGCAGGATGTCGTGACGCCCCTCCGCCGATGGAAGCCCCACGTAGAAGCAAGTGCCGAATCTACGTGGTGATGGAGGTGGTGTTAGAAGTTTCGGTTATTTTGAATAATTTGAAATTCCACATGTAAACTTTAATGTTGAGAAAACAAACACTTTTGAAAAATATAGTTAATAATAAACGTGAAAATGAATCACGTGGCACTGTATGTAGATACACAAATGTATTGAAAAAGGTAGAATGAAGATTGAAGATCAAGTCAGCTGAAGGTTCATGCAGCCATCAAGTACCTGTTCTCTCTCAGGAAGGCAGGATCGACTTGATCAATGCGGTTGGTGGCGCCCATCACATAGACACCCTTTCTCTCCCTCACACCATCCAGCTCAGTGAGCATCTGTTGGACCACAGAGATGCCTCCTGAAGACTCACTGCTGAAGCCCCTGGTAGAGCAGAGGGAGTCGATCTCGTCAAAGAAGATCAGGCATGGAGCACACTCTTGAGCTCGACTGAAGACTGCCCGGATGTTCTTCTCACTCTCACCTACATACTTGTTCTTCAGTTCGGGACCAGCCACCGAGATGAAGTTGAGACAAGCCTCATTGGCAATGGCCTTGGCAATCAGGGTCTTGCCACAGCCTGGAGGACCATACAGCATCACACCACCCTGTAAAGGCAGTCGATCCCTCTCAAACACCTCTGGGTGTTTAATGTGCTTCAGAATAAGCCAGGAAATGTCCTCTCGGATTGAATCCAAAGCTCCTATGTCCTGCCATGTGACTTCAGGGACACTGACCACGTCCTCACTCATTGTAGAAGCTTTAACTGAGCACAAGGCCTTTTCAAAATCAGCCATCATGAGCTCCACTTTCTTCCCTCCCCCCAGATTCTCTTTTGAGCTTCCTGGTGTTTTCTCTGGAAGCAGCTCTTCTGCATGCAGAAGGTGTCTGTTGAGGGAGTGGATGAGAGCTTCTTCCACTAATATCTTCAAATCTGGAGCTGAAAAAGAGGGAGTTTTTTCAGCCAATTGTCGGAAGGTGCAGTCGTCTGCCAGATGAACATGCACTGGCCGATGCACCCTCAATGAACTTTCACTTCCCTCCTCAACACTCATGCTCTCAAGAGTCACAGAGGTTGTTGTTGTTGCTTGTGCCTTGTTGACAATGACGTCATCACTGCAGTCAGGCTTGGTTAGATAGATGTTGATATACTTTTCCAACAGATCCACACGTTTGGAAAGATTTGGAAGAGGAAGTTGAAAAGTTTTTTGGAAGCGTCTGCCTTTGAGGAGTTGAGGGTCAAGGTTCTCCACTTTGGAAGTGGTGGCAAGCAGCCACACATCACTGTCTTGTTCGTTGAGGTCATCAATGTTTTTTATCAGTCTTTCACTCAGCAGAGATGGCATGCTACCTTCCTTAGAGTCACTCAAAAACAGTTCCAGCTTCTCTATCAACACAAAGCAAGGCTGCATAGTTAAAGCTTGAGCGAAAAGTTTGTCAACCTTCTCACCTCTCTCACTCGGCAGGCCATCAAGCAACTGGGTACTTGAAGTTACCAGCAAGGGAAGCTTCAACTGGTGGCTTATGCACTTTGCCAAGGTGCTTTTGCCAGTTCCTGCAGCTCCAGAAAACAAAAAACCCCTCCGCATTAGTTTGTTTTTTCCCAAAGAATAGATCTGTAAATAGCATTTTATCTTTGAAATGACATCATCTAACCCATCCAACTCGGAGAAATCACATTCCGGGTTGAGCACTTCGAATTCTGCTTTTGGAGCATCTTTGGTGTTGGTATATGGTTTTCTAAGCTTGGCGGGTTTCTCTTTGTCTGCCACAGCAATTTTGATAAATGATTCATCTTCACTTTTAACTTTCTTTTTTACTTTATTTTCTATTACAGTCTCCTTTCGCTTTAAATTTTTATCACCCGTTTTATCAATTACATAGCAGTCTGTTGGTGTTGGACTAGATGCTTTTTGGTAAGTAGAAGTTATCCAATCATTGAGGTTATGTGTAGACTCAGGCATGGAATAGTCGTCATCCGTATGAGAATCATAGTTGCTGCTGGAAGCATTATCAACGTCATTTTTATTTTTGCCTATATTACTGATAGTTTTAAAGTCAATTTCTTGCAAACAAAACCTAACTATGGTCACAAATTTTTTGAAATTTTTTCTCCGGTAATTTGAAAAATCTCTAGGATATTTGTTCAACATTTCTTCAGCTATAAATTCTGGTTCAATGTTCTGACAAGCGCTTGCCGCAATTTCATTTTTGAAATAACTTTCAATTTTACTTTTTAAAATTGCCTTCAATTCTCTTAAAGAAGCCATACCTTTAAAAAATTAAATTACCAACGAGAATCCGTGCGGCACGTGGGGAAATAAAAGTTAACGGTTTATTTTGAAAAAAAGAATAGCTGAAGAAATGATTTAAAAATTAATATATTTATTGAAAAAACTCTAAATTCAAATGTATGAAAAAATTTTAGAAATTTTTAATTGGTTTAAAATTTTATTAATTGAAAGGTATTTAAATCTCAAACACTACATAAGTATTTTTATACAAAACCAAAAATACAATACTTTTCAACCAACTACTGTATCCACTGTTTAAAAACCTATTTAAGCATGTGAAAATTTTTTTTCACTAAAAGACACCGCCATAATCATAATCATCATTCATCTTAAAAAACGTTTCAATTGGCAAAACCTAACTCTCTTGATCATTCAACTTGAATGTGCCCCATTTGGACTTTCCAAAAATGTTTCGGCCCTAAACAGAACATATTTGTTATACCGTATAAAAAGATTCTCGAACTCGTGCAAACGTGCATGACCATTTTTTCTCTCATTTCATTTACTTCTTTTTAAACAATTTTCAGTAACCATATCAAATGTCTAATTTCAAAGATGAGTTTTAAAACTTAAAATTTTTGTTGGTATGTTGAAGTTTCGTTGGGTATTCTTATCTTTTTAATAAGTTTGTAAAGCGTTTTTAGCCATGCTTCATAGGTAGCAAAGCTCTTAAAACTTGGTTGTTTGAACAGTTCGTAGCAGAGCATTTTTAAACAAATCATTGTTATACAAATGATTTGATAAGAATAGACCGGTAGAAATAGTATAGTTGGGTAACTTTCATAAGTTAAAATTGTCAAGTGATCTTTTCGTCTATTTTCGTTATTATTGATATTTTTTAACATGGTTTAGTTGCTTATCGAATCATTGAAGAAATTACGATAAATTCATGGAACAGTGCCCTATGAGAACCTTGCATTTCTTGCATTGAGTTGAAGAAAGAGAAAAAACGGTTGAAGAAGATTTATTAACAAGTTTCTCGTTCATTTGCATGATTCATGAAGAATCGGTTGTCGAAGTGCTCAAAGTGCGGGGCTCGAAAAAACAAATGTGATTCAAAGCCTCGGTCAAAAGGGTGATCACTCAAGAATGCCGGTCTAGCCACGTCCTTACCTTCTTTTGCTTCTCGTTGATTTGCTGCTCTGGCAGAAGCGTTGCATATACGGCTGTTGTGTGGGTGCATCTCGAGGCGGGTGCTGACGACCATCCTCTTTCAAGCCTCTTTTCCTCAAGTAGGCTATGTGGTCCACTGAAAATCCCAACCGCTCCAAGAGAGCTTCGGTAGCTTCAGAGCTGAAGTCGAAATTGTTTGGAATGCCCACGTGTATGATCAATTTTTCACTACTTTTAAATTTTATCTAGTCCCTTTAAACAATTCGTAGCGGAGCGCTCTTGAACAGTGTTGATTAGTCATATAAATGATTTGCTTAGATTAATCCAATCAAAGCATTTTCATAGCACTGGTAAAACTGTTCGAGAGCACTCTGCTACGAACTGTTTAAACAACAAAGTGACCTACGACTAGAATTTAGTAAAGTTAATAAAAAAATTCTACGTCCAAGGGCGAGGTGGGCGAAAAGGGAAATTTTGACACTTTACTGTTCCATAATCACTGCAATTAAAGGCATAATAAATCCCCCTCGGTCGCAAAAAAAATCAATTGAAATTTACATATGAGCTCAACGCCCGATTTCAGTTGAATTAAGATGAGAAATTAATATCAGAAACTAATTAAACATACATTCACTTTAGATTTAATTTTTAATTTATTCTCCTGACTTTTTAGATTGAAGGATAACGGAACATGACGTAAGGTAAAGAAAAGATCGGAAAAAACTAAATACGAGACGAACTAAAATGACAAAAGGTATAAAATAAATCGATTAAAATGTTGAATAAAAAGATTGGGAGGTGTGGCTTGATTGGTGTGAAATTAAATTAGAAGACAAATCGAACGATCTAGAGCAATATTTACAGATAAGTGGCGTTTCAGATGACAACTTTTGCGGAGGTATCTCGTCATTAATTTCAACGTAATTATTTTCTTTTGTTACATCGTCGTTACACGCGGAATTCGTCACTGCTTCACCATCCCCATTAGGTGCAAGTTCCTCCTTCTCTTTTCCATTAGACACACTCCCACCAACAGCTGGCTTATCCACATCGCCATTAACCCACTTGACATCCTCCTCACCAAGTTTCACGTCCACACCGATACTATCCTTCACCTCTGCATCACCGATTTCGTCGAAAACTAAGAGTTTGTACATTGCTGAGAGAAACGTCTCTTTATACTGCTGGTTTTGGCCTTCCAAATGTGGACTCATGGGACTTCCTGGCAGCACAAAATGAAGCGCTATATGCTCACAAAGGCCATCCTTGGTGGGAGAGCTAAAAGTGCACAGCTTGCACTTGAACTTGTAATCTCCGCGATGACTCGTGAGGTGCAAGATGAAGGTTGGGCGATCAAAGGAAAAGAAAGGACAAGACTCGCAGCGGAAGGTTTTGGGCGGGACCAGAGTGAAAAAAGGACTGAACTCGTACATCTTTGAGTACAAGTCAGCATCAACCGCCTCCTCCTCCATTGTTTCACCCTCCGTCGCTTCAGGCATTTGCTTGAGGCTATCAGTGGACTGGGCATACAGAAGGTTGGGGTTGGGGCGGTAGTGGAGATTACGATGGACGAGGAGAAATGCCATGGAGGGAGCGGAGTAGTCACAATAGATGCACTGGAAAGCCCTGCGGTAGATGTGGCAGGAGGAGTGATTGGTGAAGGTATTGACTGTGTCGCTGATGAAGGGACACTTTTCACAGTGCAAATAGCTGATACGCTTGTTGCCTAGCAGGGTCTTTTCTGTTTCTGTTGGTGTGGCAAAAAAAATGTTTTTAGTTGAGAATTGTTTATTTTTCAAACTTTGGAATATAGTTTGATCATTTGAGAATAGTTTTAAATACGAAAACTAAACAAAAAGGTACAAAAATTATATGAAAAAACAAAATAAAAACAACCTGCATCATTATTTTTGAGCCAGAACTCGATATTGTGTTTTGAGGCAACCAGACGGCTCTTATCAATGGCCATCTCGACAACATCTTCCATCTTCATCTCCATCTCCTCATTCTCCGAATCCAGGAAGTCTTGTACCTTCACAGGATTCTCTTGTCCTGACGAAATAAAAACTGTGGGTTCCAGAATGGCTTTGTAAGCAGAAGTGTGAACGATGGAATGGCGTCTGAGAAAGGAAAGGTTGTTGCAGCTGTAAGAGCAGTCAGGGCAGTTGTACTTGCAGTCCTTCTTGTGGCAGTTGACGTGCTTTTCAAGATTCTTGAGACCAGTGGCTCGGTATGGACAACTGGAACATGAGTAGCGGCTGAACCTGCTGAGAAAGGGGGTCGCCGAGTGCTTGATCATGTGCTGCTTAAGCACAGCAAGCGACTTGGCAGCAAACATGCAGTGAGGACACTTGAGAGCCTTGTCCACCTTATTGATGTGTATCTTGCGGTGGTTCATGAAGTAAGCCCACCCTTGTACCTTTTTATGACACACTGAACACTCAAAAATCCTCTCAGAAGATCGCTTGACTGGGTGGTGGTTGTTTTTTCGCTCTTTTGCAGTTGAAAAGTTCTTTGGCTCATTGTGACTTGCTGATATATGTGCTGTCAGAATGCTGCTCTGGTTGGTCATGAAGTCACACTGATCACACTGGAGTTTGACCACAGTCTTCTTGTGCACATTCAAGCAGTGACAAACCAGATTTTGAAAAAACTGGAAGTCCAACAAACAAATCTCACACCGGTACACTTGAGATGCTGGAAAACTTTCTTCCAAACTTGAGTCTTCCAGGCTGTCATCGTCCTCAGCTATCAACTTGGCTTGTTCCAGATTTGGATGCTTCATTTTCATGTGACATTTAAGGTTTCTCATCTTGTCAAATGCCCTGTCTGTGCAAAAGTTGCAACGAAACCTATCAACATACGATCCGAGGTTGTTTTTGTTGTGCCAATGGTTCTTGTGTTTTTTTATAATGGCATAATAGTCTGAAGTCATGCTGCAATAATCACATTTATATGCAAGCTTTCTGCCATGTTTTTTAATGTGAGCTTGAAAGTTATCATATGTTAATGTGTTGTATCTGCATTCAGTGCAATAGAACTTGCTGATATTGAGGTTTACCTTGAGTTTAATTGGAGATGAAACCTTATCAGAGAAGATGTTTATGGCATGAAGTGAAAATATGTGATCTGAGAGTAACGAAATGTTTGAGCACACAACTGGACACAATTTACAGTAGTATTTTAGAGAAGTTCCATTTGCAAAAAGAGAATTTGTTGAACTTTTTACCCATATAAATTCATGAGGCTGATGTTGAGAGCATAAATGGGTGGACAATGAAATTTTTTTTTGTACTTCTCCACATAGAATGCATTTAAAAGCATTTTCTGTTTGTTTTTGGAAGTAGCATAGAAAGTAGTCTGGTAAAGCCGCAACCTTATGAAATTCTTTGAAATAATCATCGAGTGAGTCGTTAGGAGTAATCAACTCGTCTAAATGCCTGCCTCTCACGTGTCTGAGAACTTTGACTTTCTTAGTGGATATGTAGTCACAATCCTTGCAAGCCCACATAAATTTGTCGTGTGATCCAACCAAGTGATAGAAAAGAAACTGATGAGAGGCTGCTTTGAACGAGCAATAGTCACAATTAAAAAACATTCTGTTTTTTGTGCAATAACCTGCGAACTCTTGGAAGGACCGAATGCTCAACAGAACGAGTTTATACAGATAATGCAGAAAGTGAAGGCAGTTTTGAAGTAAAAACACTTATGACAATGATTTAAAAAAAAGATATAAACTAACAAAAAGGTAAATAAATTTATCAAATTTTAAATAAAACTGTTGATTTTCATTAATAACTTTTATTACAATGGAAAAACTTTGTTTAAGGACCGCGAAAGTGGTTATTGTTATCATCTAGTTCTCCATCCAGTGATAACAGACGCAAAACCTGTTTGAAACTATGACACAATTACAAAAACAGCAACAATTTTCCGTTGCTACTTCCATGTGCTCAATACAAACTTCTAAGTCTCCCTACCTATATAAGATGGAGGAAAATAAGAAGCAGAAATGATGAAAAGAAGATATATTTCATGTATTTTTATAGCACTTAGTTTTGAAAGTGCTTTCAAAAGAACCGGTTGGTTGGTTACTCGGTGACTATGCCACCTTAACACGTCCTGTTATCTACTAAAATCGTCTCTACAATTCAAGTATGTACTTATCTGGTTATGAAACCATGACTTTAGGTTTCACCACTAAACTTTCCAACCTACAGGTGACAAACAGTAAATTCAAACTACATTTTCACTTTTTGAATAGTTCCTCACAGTTTTACTCGGCTTTATTCAATCTAATTTAATCAGAGCATTTTTAACGCGCCCTTTAGCATTATGTTCAAAAGCAATTTAATGGAACCGATTTCAATCAGTGTGGGTTACTAGAAGACTAGGTACTCTAAGACGGCGTCTATACTTTAGCTGAGTTGCCGTTTCTAGAGCTCAAACCCGGCTTCACTCGGACACACTTTGCAACGGAATAGGCCAATCATTATGCATTAGGCACAGACATAGTATACTAATAGAAAAAAATGAAAATAAAAATTAAGAAATTACAAATAGTTAGGGTGAAATGGGGATAGAATTGAGTCAAATTTATAAAAACTTAAAAGACTAGACCGAAAGAAGATCAGCTCAAATAAGCCGGTATGGGAAAATCAGGGATTACGAGATCGATTGTTTTTTATAATCTTTATTAGATCATGTCCAGACATACGCTGGAAATGTAACGAGAGATGTTGAGTAAAAGCTTATAAAGAAGTCTGGTTGCGAAATTGTGCTATTTTTCAGAAACTGTGCCAAGGAATTGAAAAAAATTTTTAGATAAAAATAAAATTTACATCTCATTAATAAATTGTTATTAATTAATCGGTTTAGTATTTATGAGATGTAGAGTTTTTGAAGTTGAATGATTAAAAGTGGTTAAGCTGGTAATAAAATCGTGAGAGTTGTCATAATGCACAAACTTTTGCGGTTGAATCTTGCTATTTTCAACCCATTGAAAGTCCAAATACGGTTTGTGACTAAAATCCTCACACGTCATTTTAAAATAAATACGATTAACTTTTCTTCTATAAGGTCGTCGAAAATCTACACCAAGACTGGCGACCTAGGTGGGATCATAGTGCATTGAGCTGGAATGATTATTGAATTGTCGTGTGGAAATCATTATAATATTTCAAATCTTTTTTTAGTTTTGCATTTTTAGAAAATTTATTAATTCACTTTTATCCTTGAGTTTGAGTCAATTGCAAAATTTAATTTTTTTGCAGTTTTGACAATGGTTCATTTAATAATATTATTGGCCAATATGAATTTTGCAATTAATCTAATCCAGTCTTCAACTCCCACATGTAACCAATCTAATCTACTTTCATCAAAACATCCTATTCACTTTTATCCACACTGGTTACCTTTGAGACCCTTGTCTACACAACAGACAATAACTCATCTTCTATCTGCTCACCTCAGCCTATTAAGATACCATGAAAATAGTTCAACTCTGGATACTTTTTTTTTTTATAGTATTAACGTCTTCGTAGTTCGCTTTTTCCGTTCTAATTCAATTGAACTTTCAAAGTTGATTTCAATTCACTGAAATATTCACATATTCTTTGAGGTTTTCAACTTGTATAAAAGTATGCAACCTACCTGACATGTTAAACTTTTGATGATTCAAACTCTTCATAATGTTTCCACCACCATTTCCATGCATTTTCAAAAGTTCTTCAGAACATTCTCGCTTACATTCTCGATTTAGTGCATCATTTACTATAGGTGCTCCGCAAGTCCTTTTAAGGGTTCAGCTCTAATCGTTTTTGAACAGCATTAGTAAGCGCTATAAAAATTATTTTTTCAAGGTTCATTACTTTAATTCAACGTTATAAAAAACCCTTTGTTTGGATTGGCTTAAATCAGCGCTATAGAAATGCTTCGGCCGGATTGGATTTGGTCAGTCTCATGAAAATTTTTGATAACATTAGATTGAATCTGCCGAAACCTCAATTAATTTTACTGTAGGTGAGTCTTCCACCTTCACGGGCGAGAGGAGAGCAAAGAACAACCCCGTCTTCAGGTACCTTGTGTAACCCTTGCAAACATAAAATAAAAAAAGACGATATTTTGAAAAATAGACAAGAAAAGTTATTTTTTTTGTAAAAAGTAATTTTATTTTTTTTTGTTTTTTTCAAAAAAATCAACTGAAATGTCTTTTGTTGGTCATTTAAAAGATATAAATACATTTTTATGAATAATTAAATTCCATAAAATGAAGAGTTTTATTATTTGAGTGTGAAAAGATCTTCGTTAACTGATAAATTGATTATTATAACATTGCAATAAGCGCTATAAATGTTTAGATTAGATTAGATTAGATTAAAATCATTGAAACGTTACGTTGATTGTCATATGATAATTGTGTTCATCACAACAGAGCCCTCGGCGCTACTGATGAACTGAGTTCCCACATAGGGTTATTTCACGCTACCTCACGCCATATTACAACATATCAAATCGAATTTTGTGACACCACACAACACCGCACCACACCGAGACCACAGAAGGCTAATTTACACCAGACTACTCCACAAAACAACATATTATTACGTCACTAAGCACTGCGTAGAATAACACCATATCACACCTTACCACGCTAAATTACATAATGTCAACTCGAAGTAAAATCAACCAAGTCACGTCACGTCGCAGCACATTCACCCTCCACCCTACATCAAAGCAAACTCATTAAAATCAAATCAGATGTCAGATGATCAAGGTAAATTATATTAAACCACGATGAATTAAAATACAGTTAATTACCTGGAATTCATTTTATTTCCAAACTTTTCAACCCATGAGAACATTTCCACTGCAGACTGGCAAGGTGTTACTGCGCTAACCACTGTCCAGACTTGGATGAGAGGCTCAAGATTGTATAATTAGTTATTTTATTTCACTTGTTTAAACTTTTAATTATTTCAATTACTCATTGTCTTCGTCGCTATTGTCATTTTAATCGTCGTCGTCGTCATCATCATCATCATCATCATCATCATCATCACCATCATCATCATCATCATCATCATCATCATCACTTCAGATCCAGTGCTTGTTACAGGATGTGGGCTCAGCGGTGGCGACACCAAAGTCTACTGCCAAGGAACGACACTTAAGTAATGATGCTGCAGTGGTGGCGGAACTTTATTATGGAAAATACTAATATGACTACTAGGAATAATAAAATGAAAAAAATCTTTTTCAATTATTAGCCACACCACGCCACACCACAGCGCACCATATCACACCAAACCACACCACGCCACATCACACCACGCCACACCACGCTACACCACGTCACACTTGGGTTATGGCTTAACTGCCGAGCGCCCAAATAGTGAATTTACTACTACTACTACCACGCCACACCAGGCCACACCACACTACGTTTCACCACCACCAGTAAAAACGGAGTTCGCGATGAGCGCAGTGACCTCACTGGAGGAGTGGATAGACGAGTACATGGTCCTCGTTCCTCCTCTCAAGATGTTCATTCTGCCTGTATGTGTTTGTTTTGTCTTTTTGTTTGTTTGGCTGCGTTTGTGAGAATGTAAGTTTTTGGTTTGATTTGTATGCTTGTCTCCAAAGTAGATAAGCCTGGTTAAACGGACGCGTGTGTTGTGGTGGCAGACTTAATTCATAACTTATTGAATTGATTCAAGCGATAATTTAATATTCAAATGAACTTATAAGCAATATCCGGCTGATAATGACGTTTCTCGAACTTTTAATTTTATTTTCTATAATTATTTTATTCCTATTTCTTCTTCATCATCATTGTTTTGTTCATCATCATCTTTTTTTCCTCCATCTCATAGTCAGGAGGCAAAGCAAGCTGTCATCTACACATAGCCAGATCTGTATGCAGGAGAGCCGAACGAGAGTTAGTGGCAATGATTAATATTAAATTAATTTCAACGAAACCACAATTAATTGTTAATTATAATCAAATAATTATGATTCTAATAACCAATTATGGTGTTCATCCTTTTGTGCTCCCACCACGTCTGCAGGATGATTCCGCTGGTGAAAGATGGAGAAGTGGAATTGGAACCTTATATATTCGTCAACAGGTGGTACTACGTCCATCCCTTCCTTCCACGTGCATACAAAGGGGCATTTGAACTCTATTGAGTTAAAGCCGTCTTAATACTGTATTTATTTGTATTGTATTGTAGACTTATCTAATAAAAAAACTTTTTGAAAGCTGGTTATACACGTTTTCTTGGCGTGCTGTTTTCTCAAAATTTTTTCTTTAACATTCTTTTTTTCCACACTTTTTTCCTTTCATCTCCAACTTTGTTTGTCCAGCATTCTCATCCTTTTCGAAGCTTAATGTTTGCAACATAATCGACATTCTTGCATCACTTATCAGCACAATGGCGAAATGGCAATTACCGTACAACATGTGCTCAATAATGTTTCAAATATGTGGACCTTTTATGTGTTTGGTATGTTCTCTGTGTGATCCCATCACTCAGTGTGCTCTTGCATCGTGCACTGCTGTGCTGTGACACATTCTGTAAACTGTTCTGACTCGATGATAAATTCGTATACATTCCAATTGGTATACTGTACCCCAACCAAGCAATCTTCTCCACTACTGCCAATCGCCGAAAAAAACAACATGAATAACATAAACAAAAACATCAACATAAAAAAACAATAACAGCAATAAAAACAACAGTATCAAAAACAATAACAAACAAAAAACCAAACATTCACAAGCATTTGGCTTTAAATTAAATTAAATTTAATTAATTAACACGCCCATCCCTAGATTGAGTGACTTCCTCTTCTCGGCTGCCCGCTATTGTGCCCACAAGGAAGGTACTTTGGAGTCGGTGTACAAGAGATCCACTGGAGAGGTACACTCACACCCCGCCAAAGTGGACGAAAAGGAGGAGGATGACAAGTGAGGTGGAGGAGGAAGAGTGAGGAAGAGGAAGAAAAGGAAAGGAAGGTAGAGGAGGAAGAGAAGGATGAGGAAAAGTAGGAAGAGGAAGAGGAAATGGAGAAGAAAAGAGGAGGAAGAGAAAAAAAATGACTGAATGTAGCAAAGAGGAACAGCTGGTTACGAAATTTGGAGTTGAAGAATCTCAACCGGGGAGGATTCTAAAGGACAAAGGACAAGTGGATATGGAGGATGGAGCAGATGAGAGGCAAGAATGAGTCAGTAAGGGATTTATAACATGTTCCATACTCACCTCCAGTTTGTTATCTCGAGAGTTTGTTACCTATTTCCTCATTACGTTATGACACAACCTTGCAACAGCAGTGGTTACAATCAGGGTTATAACAGTGGTGATTGGAACAAAATTGTTTTTAACAGCCGCGTATGCAGCTGTGCTTTATTTGACCACGCTGTCGCATTCTGTTTTCCTCTTACGAGTTAGTTTTGATCATGTGATTTGAATTGTTTGAACATTTTAAAGATTTTTCCATCTTATGTTACTGTAGCACCTTACGTTACAATACAACCAAATCATTGTTGTACTCCGAAGAATCACGTCGATGAAAAGTTAACTAGGAATTTTCAACAAAATGTGAGGTATTAAAACAACAACGTATCAGTCACGGTGAAGACACCATTCATATAATTCAAAGTTGAAGAAACAAGCAACTTGCTTTTTATTTATTTTATTTAAATTTTGTAAACAAAGTTATACTGGTAAAAGTTGATGATATTTGAGCATTATTATTAATAATTTATTATTAATATTATTGTTGTTATTTTTTTTAGATATTTAAGATTTCGTTGAAAAAATCAAGCACCATTTGGATTACGAAAAGATGATTGAAGGAAAAGATAATAATCTGAAAATAACTTAATTTTTTTTTGAAATTAGAAAAAATAATGAAAATAATAAATAGTGAATCAAGCGCCTATGAGACGACCTAGTTTGCAAATTGTGCGCTACAAAAAAGTGTACATTCATTCAATCATTCCTTCATTCATTATATTATGAAAAAAAGTTATGCAAGGTGCTCCTTGTCCCACCAACAGAAGACTCAAATAAGGCCGAGAATACACAATTTGGTCATGTGAAGTTGGTACTGATGATGTGAAAAGATCTCTGTTGCCATGACGACAGTTCTTGTGTCGTTGTCATTATGGCTTTGAAACAGCTACGTTGTCATGACAACGACGTAGTGATGTCGTCAAGGTTGCTGAATTACGCTTTTATGGGGGGTCGTCAAGCAATTAGAAGAAGCGTGAAGACACTAATGAGGTGGTAACGAGGATGAAATGAAGGAAGAAAATGGTGAATGGATGAAAAGAATGATTGATGAATAGATGAGTGAAATTGCTAATGAAGGAATGGTGGTAAATGAATGAAAAGATTGAATGATGGTGAATGAGTGAAAGATTGAAATACGGAAGGATGACTGTATGATGAGTCTTTGCAATGTGATGTCGAGATCATCATCGTGAATACGATTTGTACGATTGCCACCTTCGCAATGAACCACGCAGCGCTGAAATATGTGATTGGGTGAGTGCAAAATATTGCGATAAATAGAAAAGCACTGTGACTAATATGCATTTAATTCGACTGATAAAAAAATAAATAAAATGAATAAACAAAGAAATAAATAAAAAATAGATTTTTAACAAAAATAAATAATAAAAACAATAATGAAAAATTTAAATAAATACAAGTTATAAATGAATCAATGCAATCGGTGCAATCACAACCGCCAGTGGTGGCACTTGAGGGCATGGCGCACAGAGGTGCGGATGTATCGAAGGAATATCACGTCAACACTACAACCCCTTGATTTGGTGTGATCGAGTGAGTGAGGTAATATACATATAATGGGTAAATATACATATGCCAATGCTTATAATAATAATAATAATAATAATAATAATAATAATAATAATAATAATAATAATAATAGAAATAATACTATGAAGAATAATGAAAGAAATAATGATAAATTTTATTTTTTGAAGTGCCGAGTAAATAAAGTAACGAAAGTGAAGTAAGTATTGAGGTGTTGAAGGTGAGGATCAAATGTACGCCAAAAAAGTCGATTGCACTTTTAAACAAGTTTGAGGAGGATTTTGAAGCAAAAAAGATTAGTAAAAATAGTTAAAAATTATGAAAAACGAAAATGTAACCAAAAAACAAATAAAAATTTGAAAAGGTGGAAAATTGAATGTAACCAAAAAACAAATAATAATTTGGAAAAGGCGGAAACAACCCTAAACCAAAATACTAATTTGATTTCTGAAAATGAAAAAAAGAAGCGAAACTGTGTGAAAAGTAACAAGAAAAATCACATATAGACAAAAAAGCCAAAGACACTGCATCAAATATAAAGTGAAGCGTTTATATGTCGTACGGAATTAAATGATCTGAAATCTTCCAAAGTTAAACAAAAAGATCAAATTATTGATTCAGTAAATTTTTTATATGAGTAAAGTTATAAATACAAATATTAAAAAACGTAGTAAACGATTTTTACAGCCATAACTGTGATAACCACCAATAGTGGTAGCATTCAACAGGCCACATTACCACACCATACGCTTTTACATTCTACCACACCCTACTACACTACACCACACCACACCACACCACACCACACCACACCACACCACACCCCACTACACCACACCACACCACACTACACCACACCACACCACACCACACCACACTCCACCACACCACACCACACCACACCACACTCCACCACACCACACCACACCACACCACACCACCCCACACCACACCACACTCCACCACACCGAAACCCATTCAATGACTCTGGAAGAGAGTGGCCTTTTCCTTGAAAGCTGCTTTTCTTTCTCGAGCCTCTTCATTCTTCCTCCTCTTCTCCTCCTGTTCCTCCTTTATTTCCTTGTCAAACTTGCTCTCGGCTCCTACAGCATTGATCTGGAAGAAAGGATGCATGAATGGGTGATGAATAGATGGATGGGATAAAACCGTGGAAAAAACCTTGGAAATAACCGTTAAAATATATGCGTGTGTAAATGGTTTGGCCTTGAAACTCATCGTGAGTATGATAAAGTATGTAAGTGCAATATACATAAAATTGTATTTTATTGAGATACAAAAACGAATTAACAAACAAATAAAAATAACTTCGTTAATACTGAAACTTGATAAATGAAAAGAAAACTTAAAAAAAAAACTAAAATATGTAGGACCAATAAAAGTTAAAAAAACACCACATTTTAAAATCACCAAAAGTTAACAAACACCACATTTTAAAATCACCAAAAGTTAACAAACACCACATTTTAAAATCACCAAATGTCAGTTTGAATTTTACCTTGGCTTCGAAAAAGTTCTTGGCCCCCTTGACTCCTTCCTTGTCAACGTCGATCTCGGTGGCATACTGGAAAATCTCGTTCAAGCCACTGCTCTCCAATTCTCCCAAGGAAGCCTTCCGGAAGATCAGCAGAAACTGCAGTGGCATGTTTTAAATGCAATAAATCTATGAATAAGTATAAATACATATGAATAAATTATAAAACATAGCTATAAGGTATATTCATGAATAAATAACTATAAAAAATCAAAAATTAATATTTGTTTTAAAACTAAATCAAAAACGTTTTTTCATACAAAAACTACAATAGTATGCACAACAAAGATAACACAGTTATAAAAATATTGACACTGGCCTAAACCCATAAGGGTTTCAAGGCAATGCAAATAAGTCAGGTCAAGTTGCTTGATGTATTTTTTTTCAATATTTCAGAGCATTTGAGTATTTATTGAGAAGTTTGCTCAGTAAGCTAACATTTTTATTCATATATTTTTAAATTTTCACCCATTTATTTCATATACAGCTATAATGACCAAGTAACCCAGTATAATCAGTAATGTTAGTGGTATTAGACCAAAACTGTACCACCACTAATTACATAGCCCTATTTTCTTTTTCATTTATTCATTCACTTGTGTTTATTAGTTCTTACATTCTGAAAAAAGCGAACAATCCAAACTCATCCATTCATATCATCCAATTCCAGTCATCCACCTCTCTAAAGCTGATTTTTCCATCATGGTCCTCATCCACCTCTGTGATCATCTCCTTGAGACCCAGGTGTGTTTGAGGAGTGCCCAGCTTTTCCATCATCCTTTTCAGCTCTTCCAAGTCAATGAACTTGTCTTTGCTTGTGTCATATCTATGTAAATGCGTGTATGTATTTCAAAAAAGCAGAAAAGATGAAAAAATAACTGTAGACTTATGAACAATTTTTTTAATGAAAAATGAAAAAAAAGGCATTTGAATCACCAACTCATTGAACATTTTCTGGTAAGCTTGGATTTGCTTTCTGGTGAATTCTTTGAACTCTGTGTAGGGATTGAATATCTCAAAAGATTTCTGTTCCAAAGGTGGCAAATCCCCTCCTTGTTCAGCAATTTCTATTCTTTGGTTCACTTTTTGCAACTTTGCAGCTAATTCATTAGCCATTTTCAACTTCAATGTTGTATGGTAGTTAATTTTCAAAATTTTCTAGAGCAGTTTCTTTGACCGGAGTTAATTTTTTTTTATAAAGGCCCACACAGATAAAAATCTCCAAATCTCATTGCGGTGTTATCATTAGAACGGATGCAGACTATGAACAATTAAGTCAAATGACAAAGCAGGATGTATTTATAACTTTCATTTTTGGTTCATTTACATTAGATAGTTCGATTTTTTTTTATATTTAAATTTGTTACTTTTTTTGTATATTTCCAACGCTTTAACTTTACGTTTTATGTGTATATTTAAATTTAAAAGTTAACTAACTTAATCTTTGGAATTTTATTGAAAAGGGATTACAAAGTTTCCCAACTTCCTAGACTTGCACTTATGTACTAAAAGTTTTTACAGTAGAAACCACAATTCCCCGTTAAAGCTGTTCAACTCATGTATATA
>OX387247.1:10737442-10792442 GCA_947562095.1 Branchellion lobata
TGTTATTGAATGTTTTCATTAGAATTGATGCGGGACTATTTGTAAAATAAAAACGATATAAAGCAATTTTTATGTGTGCATGACCAACTTGGAAAGTTGAAAATCGTTTGAAGACTCAAATTGCAGACATATATTCAATGAGTCGAATAGGCCTTTTCATCAGTTTGAAATAACAATAAGTAAATACAAGCACACAAAGTAATTACTCGTCTGGGTTTCTACTCGTCTGGGTTTCTACTTGTCTGGGTTTCTACTCGTCTGGGTTTCTACTTGTCTGGGTTTCTACTTGTCTGGGTTTCTACTCGTCTGGGTTTCTACTTGTCTGGGTTTCTACTCGTCTGGGTTTCTACTCGTCTGGGTTTCTACTTGTCTGGGTTTCTACTCGTCTGGGTTTCTACTTGTCTGGGTTTCTACTTGTCTGGGTTTCTACTTGTCTGGGTTTCTTCTTGTCTGGGTTTCTACTTGTCTGGGTTTCTACTTGTCTGGGTTTCTACTCATCTGGGTTTCTACTCGTCTACGTAAACAAATTTCTGCCTTCTTACCTCTTTACCTAATCATTTGTCCGTTTTATTCCCTCGTCTTAATCAAGGACAACTTCATAATACTTCAAATATCATTTTTCTGTTCATTTCCCTCGTGATTCACAACTCTTTATCGAGGTTGCGCATTCAAATCTCATTCCGAAGATTTATTCGGGTTTTCCTGATTTTTTCAAATTATATTTGCGAGTTTTTTGACTTTTTGTTGAGAATTTTTTGTTGTTTATTTGAAAATACGTGAACATTATTTTGGAAATTTATTTCAAAACTGAAAAAAACATTAAATAAAACTCTAAAAAACATTAAAAGATTATTTGTTATGTTTGAATGACTTTTAAAGAAATAAATGTGATAATAATGGTGAGTTTAAATCAAAAGCGATTTGACTTTTCAAATTTTCATATTTATCATTTCAATATTTATAATATTAAAAGCAAAACTCAGTAAATTGTATTAAAGTCCATTTTTCATGCAAGCGTCTAATCGCCCCAAAAATAACTTTTTATTCGGATTCAAAATCTCAAATTTCGTGCCTGTCAAATGAGTTTTCAGTGTCAAATTCATAAAAATCTTTGATAATTTTTCAAATTTTAAAAATAATTTTTTTTATTATTCCAGTAAGTTATTTACTTTTATTTGAAATTTAATACTTTTTTTTATCATTCATTTAAAATTCATACAATGAATTCTGATTACTGTTACACTTCTTACAGTATTTAAGCTTCCCACCTCTCATCTTTTCAGTTTTGTCTTCTACCTTATTCCGTTGCCTGCAACTTCAACCATTGGTCGCTCAAATAAATAAATTAATTGTTATTTGTTGTATATTTTATTCTTTTTTTTTTTAATATTTTTATTTCATTTTTAAATAATTTTTATCATATTTTTTAAACATTTTCATCTCAATTTTTTATTATTTTTCATCTCATTTTAAAATATTTTTATCTTAGTTTTTAGTATTTATATCTTATTTTTGTACATTTTATTCTAATTCTTTAAAAATATTATTTTAATTCTCTGAATAATTAATTAAACTTTCATAAATAATTGATTGAATCCTTGCAAAATCCATTAATTTTTTTTTCACGATCCATATCGTTATTCTATCACTTATTTCCACCTTTTACATTTGTTCCATTTGCTTCTCTAAGCCTATGTTCTCATCTATCTGACGTCTTCAGGAAAGCAACAATCATTGAATATCACTTTCTGCCTTCAAATAACCTTAGAAACCGACCCTCATCAAGTCACACAAGCATTTTGATTGTTGCTGTTGTTACTGCGGCTGCTGTTACTGCGGTTGTTGTTACTGCGGTTGCTGTTACTGCAGTTGCTGTTACTGCAGTTGCTGTTACTGCAGTTGCTGTTACTGCGGTTGCTGTTACTGTGGTTGCTGTTACTGCAGTTGCTGTTACTGCAGTTGCTGTTACTGCGGTTGCTGTTACTGCGGTTGCTGTTACTGCGGTTGCTGTTACTGCGGTAGCTGTTACTGCGGTTGCTGTTACTGCGATTGCTGTTACTGCGGTTACTGTTACTGCCGTAATTGTTACTGCGGTTGCTGTTACTGCGGTTGTTGTTACTGCTGCTATCAATGTTTTTGTTGCTGCTGTTGCTATCGTTGTTGCTGTAGTTGCTATTGTTGTTGTTTTTGTTGTTGTTGCTGTTTTCGATGTAGTTTTTGCTGTTTTTGTTATTGTTGCTGATGCTTTTTTTTGCGAATAGTAATATTAGTAAGACTTTTTTAAACACTTCTTTTAAACACCATCACGACTTCTCGTACGTTCTTCACAAGGTCATTTGTCAGACTCAGATGCAAAGCTATGAGGCGTTTCATGAACAGCTCAGCCAGAGATTAGAAAATAATGGGTATTCAATCTAATCTAATCAAAGCATTTTTGAAAAATTGTTCAGTTCAAAAGCGCCTTAAATATTATCGTTTAAATATCTGGTGACCTAGATTTTCCAAACAATATGCAATTAGCGCTATACAAACCTTTTGATTGAATCGGATTCAATCGGTCACAAAGAAAATTCTTAAAAAGTTTAAAATCACGTTGAAGTGAGTTTCTTCTCCACTGCCACCTCCTAAAAGTGAAGCCACTGAATATTGAATGATAGAAGCCATTGTGGATGTCAAATCGTGCGGAAATTCATACAGAATTCATTCGATTTCTCTTCTTCTCGCATCTGAGAAACAAAACACGCAAAATTTATTTCGGTGAAATTCAAAGTTAAAACAAAAAGCTGAAATAACTTGAATAAAAATTATTGTTTGTTCTTTCGAGTCCAAGCCTTCCGATAAGGAAAGCTATGTCAGCCTCGGTCTACTACTACTACTCCTAATACTACTACTACTACTACTACTCCTAATACTACTACTACTACTACTACTACTACTACTACTACTACTACTACTACTACTACTACTACTACTACTCCTAATACTACTACTACTACTACTACTACTACTACTACTACTACTACTACTACTACTACTACTACTACTACTACTACTACTCCTAATACTACTACTACTACTACTACTCCTAATACTACTACTACTACTACTACTACTACTACTACTACTACTACTACTACTCCTAATACTACCACTACTACTACTACTACTACTCCTAATACTACCACTACTACTACTACTACTACTCCTAATACTACCACTATTACTACTACTACTACTACTACTACTACTACTACTACTACTACTACTACTACTACTACTACTACTACTACTACTACTACTACTACTACTACTACTACTACTACTACTACTACTACTACTACTACTACTACTACTACTACTACTACTACTACTACTACTACTACTACTACTACTACTACTACTACTACTACTACTACTACTACTACTACTACTACTACTACTACTACTAATACTACTACTACTACTACTACTACTCCTTATACTATCACTACTACTACTACTACTACTACTACTACTACTACTACTACTACTACTACTACTACTACTACTACTACTACTACTACTACTACTACTACTACTACTACTACTACTACTACTACTACTACTGCTACTACTACTACTACTACTACTACCACTACTACTACTACTACTACTACTACTACTACTACTACTACTACTACTACTACTACTACTACTACTACTACTACTACTACTACTACTACTACTACTACTACTACTACTACTACTACTACTACTACTACTACTACTACTACTACTACTACTACTACTACTACTACTACTACTACTACTACTACTACTACTACTACTACTACTACTACTACTACTACTACTACTACTACCACTACTACTACTACTACTAGTACTACTACTACTACTACTACTACGACGACTACTACTACTACTACTACTACTACTACTACTACTACTACTACTACTACTACTACTACTACTACTACTACTACTACTACTACTACTACTACTACTACTACTACTACTACTACTACTACTACTACTACTACTACTACTACTACTACTACTACTACTACTACTACTACTACTACTACTACTACTACTACTACTACTACTACTACTACTACTACTACTACTACTACTACTACTACTACTACTACTACTACTACTACTACTACTACTACTACTACTACTACTACTACTACTACTACTACTACTACTACTACTACTACTACTACTACTACTACTACTACTACTACTACTACTACTACTACTACTACTACTACTACTACTACTACTACTACTACTACTACTACTACTACCGGAATCACCACTACTACCACCCCTACAATCTCCACTACTACCACCACCAATGTCATATAGACACTAGCGTGCTTGCAGTCATTGCTGATGACTCACACAAAAACAACATAAAGTCCTTAGGTAAACAATAATTTCGATAAGGAACAATTTTTCTACCTCCATCAACCAACCTTTCTTCTCATTCATCATTTCATCTTTCTTCTACGTATTCCCTCACCTTGTTATTCCTTTCCAGCACACAACACAATGCCCACCCACTGCCGGTTAACTTTGTTTTTCTCATTTTCAGCAACTTCAGTACTAACCTTTACTGATTTTCAATAGTATTGCTAGTAATTTCTAATGCTTATTATTTTTTCGTCATTCTTTTTCGATCCATTCATCCGCTTCACGCCTTTTCAAACTTTTATTTTCATCCTCTTTTGTTCCTTCATTCTTTTGATGTCCTCACCCGTATTTGATTACTCCATAACCACTCCATTTGCAGCTCCGATCGAATAATCAATTGACGAAAACTCCGCGCTATAAAAATAAGCAACGACCCAAAAGTTCTCACTCACAGCATTCTCACCTACAATTAAAACATACTCAAAACAATACACATAATATTATCCACATTAAACAAACCACTAAAAAAATAAAACAAAATAAAAAACAAACAAAAAACAAACAAAATGTGGATGTTTGTTTAGAAATAGACAGTATGTGAGTGAATTTATAAGCAGAAGGCGTGCATGCTAGAAAGATCCTATCGAGCCTTTTCCCGTCATTCTTCCGCAAATTGGAACCTTGTTTATGGAGGCATTTCAGGTAGTTTACACGAGTGTTTCTGGCTTTCCAGCTGTAATCTAAGTGTGTTTCAAGCAGTAATTCTCATCAATGTTGTTTGACAGCGTTAAGCTTCAGCAGTGGACGTTTTGGTGAGTGATTGGCGTTTTGGAAGATGATGACGGTGAGGATGATGATGATGACGGTGAGAATGATGATGAGGGTGGTGATGATGATGATGATGATGATGATGATGATGATGATGATGAGGATGATGATGATGGGGGTGGGAATGATGATGATGATGGTGAGGATGATGATGAGGGTGGTGAGGATGATGATGATGAGGATGATGATGAGGGTGGTGAGGATGATGATGATGGGGGTGATGATGATGATGATGATGATGATGATGATGATGAGGGTGGTGAGGATGATGATGATGATGGGGGTGGTGATGATGATGAGGGTGGGGATGATGAGGATGATGATGATGATGATGATGATGATGATGATGATGATGATGATGATGATGATGATGATGATGATGATGATGAGGGTGGTGAGGATGATGATGATGGGGGTGGTGATGATGATGATGATGATGATGATGATGATGATGGTGAGGATGATGATGATGATGATGAGGATGATGATGAGGGTGGTGAGGATGATGATGATGGGGGTGGTGATGATGATGAGGGTGGTGAGGATGATGATGATGGGGGTGGTGATGATGATGATGATGGTGGTGGTGATGATGATGATATAAGGGTGGTGGCGGCAGTTGTGATGATGATGAAAAAAGGAGAAAAGAAATGGAAGAAGAAGATAAAGATGAAGATGATGATAATAAGAATCATTTTCTAAAACTACTAAGTAGACGCTTTATCTAGAAGAGACGTGATGATGATGATGGTGAGGATGATGATGATGGTGGTGGTGATGATGATGATGATGATGGTGAGGATGATGATGATGGTGGTGGTGATGATGATGATGATGATGGTGATGATGATAATAAGAATGGTGGCGGCAGCTGTGATGATGATAAAAAAAGATGAAAAAAAATGGAAAAAAAGAAAGGTAAAGATGATGATGGTGATAAGAATCATCTTCTAAAACTAATAAGTAGACGCTATATCTGGAAGAGACTGTGAGGCACTTAGACACATACATGAACGTTATAGAAACGCTTGAACTATCATGCAAAATTTACCCACACATCCAAGCACCAACCCACACCCCCTTACAGAAACTCACATCCAAAGTCACACACCCAAAACCACACACCCACAACCACACACCCACAGCCACACACCCACAGCCACACACCCACAGCCACACACCCACAACCACACACCCACAGCCACACACCCACAGCCACACACCCACAGCCCCACACCCCCACTCACACACCCACATCCACCCACATACACGCAAAACGAACACACGCACAACCACACACAAATCGCCTCTTCCATAAGAGTATATATTCGAGAGGAAATGCGCAATAGTGGTATGAATGTCCCCACGAAAGGGCCAATCGCAAGTAGAAACCTCGGAATGTGCTAGAATTCCAGGGTTTTGAAGCAATAAAAAAGAATATTAATAAATATAACTTTTATTGAAACATTCATGATAACATAACCAGCATAATAATTGAAAATTCTTGCTCTAATGATGAAAGAATAATCATTATTGAGACAATATGGTCAAACAGTAAATTGAACATAGTATGTTAATGCTGACCTGTTGGAATATATGGTTACAGCTTGAAATAACTTTTGAGTCGGATGAACTTGTAATTGAGCCGTTGCAAACTTTGAGCAAAAGACTTCTCACAGTTTCAAAAGTATTCTTAACTTTTTCGAAAGTTCCAAAGTATTTTAAAACATACCTCACAAGGTTTGATGCTTTGTGGTGTAGATGGCACTTGAAAAGGTTGAATGGTGAACACTATAAGTTGCAAGATGTTGAAGTTTCTATGGCAGGTTGTTGAAAAGTTGGGAAGATGCTCATAATTCATGAAATAAGATCGTAAAAACGAGCTTCATCGGATAAAAATTCCGTCAACTGTCAATCAAAATCGACCAAAACAAATAAAACTGAACAACATAAGGAGAACTGTACAAAATTAAAAGGGACTGAAAAAAATGGGAAAGAAATTGAGAAATTAGATACAAAAATTACCAAAAAACATAATAAGAAAAACAAAATAAAAAGGTTCCAGCTAATAGGACGGCAGTGGCCAATGACCGACGTTGAAAGCTCCATTAAACCACCATTAAAAGCAATGCATACCGATCCAGGTGACCCTCGTTAATGGAAGTTGTCTTGCCGCCAACAAATGTTGCATGTTTTTTGAAAACAACAACAACAAAAACCACGAAAACAACAAGAACAACAAATACAACAATGACAACAACAAAAGGCAACAACAACAACAACAAAAACAACAAAAACAACAATAACAACAACAAAAAACGAGTTGCTTGATACTCGAGACCAACAAACTCAAGGGTGCAACGAAGGAGCGGACGCCGGAAGCTTGGCCGTATGGACTGCTGGTGTGAGTTTGATAATTATTAAAAAAATGTTACTAATAATAACTATGGGAATTTTATTAGTAATCAGTTTATTTAATCAAGCGCCAAAGCAAGAGAAGCAAGCGCCTTCAGTCGCGTCTTTATTAACTCATGGAGGGAGAAACACTGGAAAGAATGTCGCAGAAGGAAAAAAAACTTCCTTCAGAGGCGTTTTGGCGTGGAAGGAGAGAATGGTTCAATGCAGGCTGCAGTTGTCTGAAGAGGGGGAGGCAGGAATGGAAAAGACGAATTAAAGAAACAATAAGGAAGCTTGCAAGAAATAACCTGGAAAATCAAATTTAATAATTCAAAAGAAGGTTATTATAGAAAAATTGAAATAATAATAATAACATTAACGAATAGGTTTTTAAAATTGTTAATTATTATTATTAATTAATATAACCAAATGAATATAATTATAATGGAATTAGAAAAAGGTTATTATAATTAAACGGAAAAAAAGATGCGTGTGTAATTCCCCTTTGTAATGACACCCCGGTGCTGTAGTGTGATTTATACGTGGAAGTGAGAAAGTATGGAAAAATGAACAAGCGGAAAAAGGTGGAAAATATGGAAAAAATTGGAAATTTGGCGAAGATGAAACATATGGAAACAATTTTTGATGTGGAAAAGATACAAATATGAAAAGATACAAATATGAAAAGATACAAATATGAAAAGAGACAAATATGAAAAGATACAAATATGAAAAGATACAAATATGAAAATATACAAATATGAAAAGATACAAATATGAAAAGATACAAATATGAAAAGATACAAATATGAAAATATACAAATATATGAAAAAGATGAGGAATGTGGAATAGTTTGAGGATGAGAATTACATTCAATTAAGTAGGATGCATGAATTGAGTGAAGAGCTGCATTTGCGTTAAGACCGAATAAATGGTAGGTATTCTGCTTGAAGGTATTTTGCCTGAAGGTATTTTGCCTGAAGGTATTTTGTCTGAAGGTATTTTGCCTGAAGGTATTTTGCCTGAAGGTATTTTGCTTGAAGGTATTTTGCTTAAAAGGTATTTTGCTTGAAGGTATTTTGCCTGAAGGTATTTTGCCTGAAGGTATTTTGCCTGGAGGTATTTTGCCTGAAGGTATTTTGCCTGAAGGTATTTTGCCTGGAGGTATTTTGCCTGAAGGTATTTTGCCTGGAGGTATTTTGCCTGGAGGTATTTTGCCTGGAGGTATTTTGCCTGGAGGTATTTTGCCTGAAGGTATTTTGCTTGAAAGGTATTTTGCTTAAAAGGTATTTTGCTTAAAAGGTATTTTGCCTGAAGGCATTTTGCCTGAATGTATTTTGCCTGAAGGTATTTTGCCTGAAGGTATTTTGCTTGAAGGTATTTTGCCTGAAGGTATTTTGCCTGAAGGTATTTTGCTTGAAGGTATTTTGCCTGAAGGTATTTTGCCTGAAGGTATTTTGCTTGAAGGTATTTTGCCTGAAGGTATTTTGCCTGGAAGGTATTTTGCTTGAAGGTATTTTGCCTGGAAAGCAATTTGATGTTTTCGAAGGTGAATATTTTCAAAAGTGGGAATAGTAAAAAAAAAAATTGAAAGCTTCAAATTATTCATCTGCGTTTCATTTTCAAGCCGACATAGAATTGCTTATTGGCTTCATGGTAACTTCAATGAGTCAGGGAAGACATGAAAGCTGTTGTTGAACTTTCCAAACTTGACGCAAGGCACATGACGACCACATTGTCAAGAGATCTTCTTTGAGTCGAGCTGACAGCCGTTTCAAGCAGGTGTTGTTTTTCATCAAAACAGCACGTCCTTCAATCTTAATCTCATTTTCTTATAAGCAAACCATTTTTTTTTAAATTCTCTTTTTGATACTTTTATGATGTTTCTTTGTTCATACCTGATTGTCGCTTCGAATTGTATTCTCACATGAGCTCTCCAGTGCTCGTTTCTTCTCCTTTTGACTTCTCACAACATTCGATTTTCGTTAATCAAACTTTTTATTCTTTCATTTCAATTCTTTGGCATGTCTTGTAACAGTTGCAGGATTTTCTGGATTTTGTTTACTCAAAGTTCAGCAAACATAATTAATAGCTAGAAAACTCCCTATGTTGTACTTCTATCTTATAATTAACTTTCTGATTAATATAATAAACGAAATAAAAATAAATTAAATTAATTAATAAATCAATTCAATCAAATCTTTTGTGTAGCGCTGAAGATAGACTGTTCAAGAGCACTCAATAACCTCAACACTGCGAATTCAAAGCTAATGAAAAAAGTAAACCTGAAAACTATTCAGTTGGTGTGCCAGCAATGAAGTCAAGCCGTTTAGCTCTGTGCATCAGTGACAAGTGGTGTGGTTATGGATGACCATAATAATAATAATAATAATAATAATAATAATAATAATAATAATAATAATAATAATAATAATAATAATAATAATAATAATAATAATAATAATAATAATAATAATAATAATAATAATAATAATAATAATAATAATAATAATAATAATAATAATAATAATAATAATAATAATAATAATAATAATAATAATAATAATAATAATAATAATAATAATAATAATAATAATAATAATAATAATAATAATAATAATAATAATAATAATAATAATAATAATAATAATAATAATAATAATAATAATAATAATAATAATAATAATAATAATAATAATAATAATAATAATAATAATAATAATAATAATAATAATAATAATAATAATAATAATAATAATAATAATAATAATAGCCCGACAACACAGATGCACAAACATTTTTAAACATTTCAAGGTCCCATGGTTTTGATTCGTCCACAAACCAACCCACCCATAACCAAGGAGGATGGCTTGATGTGATAGCATCCAGAAAGAGTGTCAACATCAACTATATTGATAGTGGCATTTCTGATCACAAACTGCTTTTTTGCAGTTGTGAGATGCTCAAACCACCTCCCATCTATCGACAGCTCCAAATCAGACGTTGGAATTTTTTGGACACTGAAATGTTTAGTTCAGAAGTAAAGCTGTCTCCGCTTCCAGCTGCCACAAGTCTTGATGTGGACTCAGCTTCTGACTTTTATAATTCCCCTCTGTCAGAGATCCTTGACAAGATGATTCCCTTTAAGACCGTTAGAGTCCATGAAGGACTTTTTGATCCATGGTTTGATTGGTTGTGTCGTACTTCAAAATGTCTGAAAGGAAGTTTAGAAATGATCTACATGAGGACCAAGAATGAGAATGATTTTGTTGCATGGATGGGTCAGAAGAAACTCTACTAAAGACTGTGTAGACACAAGCTTAGAGATTACTGGCATAATAAACTCAGTGATCCAAAAACAAAACGGCTAACATTTGGAGCCACATTAATAGTGTCTCTGGTCGAGGAAAGAGATCTTCTGTTGACTGAATTCAGCCTGTTGAATTCCAATCTTTTCTTTTGAAGAAAGTTGAGTTAGCGAGGAAACCAATCCGAGCCAGAGAAAAACCAATTTATTTAGCTTATGCACAAGAAGGCGGTCTCAGTAGGCTCCAGGATGTGGATGAGGATGAGCTTCTCAAGGCTATTCAGAGGCTTCCCAATAAACAGTGTGCGTCTGATCCAATACCCACTTGGCTTTCGAAAAAAATTTCAGGAATGATTTAATTTTTTGTAAAAAGTATGGTCAATCAGTCTTTTTTCAGGTAATTGTTCCAAAGTCTTCGAAATCGGCTCAGATTACACCACTGTTGAAAAAGTCTTGATCACAACGTTGCTTCATCCTACAGACCCATCTCTAATTTGCCTGTTTTGTCCAAGCTCTCAGAAAGGCTTGTTCTCAACAGAGCCATGAGCTATTTAAATTATTCAAATCTTCTCCCCACCCAACAATCGGCTTACCGTCGTCATCATTCCACTGAAACGGCTGTCACAAAAGTGTATTCAGACATCCTTAGTGCAGCCGATGGTGGTTAGCTTTCCCTCCTCACACTGTTAGACTTGTCAGCTGCCTTTGACTTAGTTTATCTCAGTATTTTTTTTGAACGGTTAAAAAGCCCATATGGCTTTGATGGTCTCACACTGGAATGGTTTAAAAACTATTTGAGTGACAGATTTTTCAATGTACGCTGCAGTGGGACAAAATCGGATTTTGTTGACTCTTCAGTGGGTGTCCCACAAGGATCTGTTCTCGGACCATTGTTGTTTTTTCTATACACTGGAGACCTTGGGAGAATAGTTAAGAAATACAAGCCGGGTTTTCATCAATATGTTGATGATACTCAAATATATGGCCACTGCAATAATGAAAGCACAGAAAAACTGCAAACCCGATTGTCAGAGTGTGTAGATGAAATCGTAGCTTGGATGGGAGCCAATTGCCTTAAGCTCAACAGTGAGAAGATTGAAGTGATCTGGTTCTCTTCCCGTTGAAATCTGAAATTTCTTTTGAACTATTCCGCCCATGTATTAGAAAGCAACATTTTTCCATCAAAATCTGTGAAGAACTCGGGAATTTCCATGGATAGAGACCTCAAGATGTCAACGCAGATATCAAAAGCCATACAGATGTGTTTTACCTCATTGCGTCAAATAAGATCCATCAAGGGATGTTTGACAATGGACTCCTTGAAGACACTTGCATCAGCCTTAGTGTTAAGTCGTATTGACTATGGCAACATGGCTTTAGTCAGCTTACCTAAGGTAGCAACGCAGAGTATTCAATCCATAATCAATACAACAGCCAGGCTCATTACAGGAGTGAAGAAATATGATCACATTACCCCTGTACTCAAAGAGCTTCACTGGCTAAAAAGTGATGAAAAAATTGAATTTTAAATTGCCTTGCAGAAATACAAGTGTTTGTCCATGGGAGTCTTACGTATCTGACACGTGACCTAGTTCCAGTTGCCAGTCTGCCGGAAAAACAAAGACTGAGATTGGATAAATCAAAGGATGTTGTTCTCAACAAGCTAAAATCAGTAGGATTGAGAAGGCTCAGCGTCAGTGGACCTAAGTTGTGGAACAACCTGCCTAACAGTTTGAAATCTTCAAGTTTAACAAAAGCAATTTGTTTATTCAATAGATCCTCCCCTTCATCATAATGATAATAGTGTACTTCTTTTTATAAATGATTCTATGTCACTCTATTGGTTTTTCAAATTGTATGTTTGATTTTTCACTATGATTATAATAATGAGACGTTTTGAGTGGCCTCGAAACTCTACGGGGTTGATGCTTCTTTAATAATAGTCGTATTTGTAGTGTATTTTATTGTATACTAACAACAACAACAACAACAACAACAAAAACAACAACAACAACAACAACAACAACAACAATAATAATAATAATAACAAGAAAAAATAATAAAACTAGAAACTAACAAATACAATTTCAAAAAATATAAAAAATAATAAAATATTTAATAATAATTTTGATTAAGAATACAAAAGTTATATTTCAATATTAGAATTTTTATGAAGTATGGGTGCTAGCTTGTAAACCTTTTCAAATAAAAGAACTTTATGGCCTGGCATCGACGAAAGAGTAGGAGATTGTAACATTGAGGTCGGGTGTTTGTTCCTGTTGTTGAACTGCTCCAAACGGCTGCGAAGTCCAGTTAGCCGAATTCTGTTTTTTAGTCATGAACCTTAATTTGAATAATTTTAAAGATATAAAAATCGAAATTAAATAATGAAACTGACTGTTTCGACGGCTTGGGAGATAATTAATGACGTGACGATGTTCTTCGTTTTCTTTTATTATATATTTTATCATACCTTTTTCATATATATTATCATATATTTTATCATACGTTGTTCATATATATTATCATATAGTTTATCATTCGTTGTTCATATATATTATCATATATTTCCTTATATATATTTTCATATATTTGATTGAAAAAAATCTGCACACATGCCGAAAGCGATAAAAACCGAACAAACAGCTGATTGTTAAAAAAAAGTTAGTGAAAGTCCTTTTTAAGTTTGACTTCAAAGACCAACGACTATTGTTTCAAGCGTGGCAAGAAGTGGACGAGCTATCAAAAAAATGGAAAAAAAAATCTCGAATTAAAAAAATAATTTAAAATTAAAATTAAATAAAAATAAATTTAATTTAAAATTTGAATCACTGGGATTTATTTCACTTACAAATTCAAGGTAATTCATGCTCATTTGGTTTCACCTCTCGAATGACAAGTTGCATTTCGAGGCTTTATTTAAATTGAAGATTTTAGTATTTATGAAAATTCTTTTATATATTCATAATTGAAAGCTTTTCCTTTGCTACCATAACTCTTCTGACCGTGAAAAAGGCATTACTGAGCCGACAAGTGAGGTTTTTTAAATGATAAATCAATTCCTCTTTCGGTTTCCGATCAGACTAAATCCTTTTTTTGCCACATGAAAGCACATTAAATTTTCCGCCAGAAAAAAATAAATTTTATTTCGATTTTTTTGCTGGTTTATACTTTAAAAATTAAAGTTTAATTTGTGATTATTTTTTCTAAATTGGGCCAAATACTGGAAGCTAGTTGAAGAATGCCACACTGAAGTTTGATAACTTCAACTGTAGTTGGTAACCCAGCCACATCGACAACATTTATTGTCACAAAGGCAATTCAAAGAGAAGAACATTCCATTAAGAGTGAGACTTTATATTTCACCTTTCAATTCTCGCAGACTTTAATCCTTCTATCCTTCAAGTCCTTGCCGCATAAATGAAACTCAGGCATATAATATTTTCTTAATTCTTGTTCAAACAGATGTGATCCCGTTTATCCTCTTATAACAAAAATCTCCCTTTTCTTCTTGCTTTTTCTTAAGCACATTTCAAATGAATTTCAACCGCCTTTGGTAATTTGGAAAGGGTTTTTAATTTTCTTAAGCTCCTGGCACGAGCTTCGTGCAACTTTTATAACCAATTATTTTATATTTCACATATAATAAATTCCGATATTCTTTTTGTTCTTTTGTAAGTTGAAATCTCTTTTGGCTCCGTCAGTTTGTGACAAATCACCTTCCATAGCGAAAGTGGCTCGATAAATATATTTGATTAAAGCATAGAAGCATCATTAAATCCATGAGAATGAAACAAAAAATATTGTATTGATTTAAAAAAAATTTTGAAAATATTTTACCGAAATCTTTTGTTTAATGAGGCTAAATGATCTTTTAATGAATAAATAAAAACAATTTACAAATCAATTCAAAAATAGCAAAAAAAATATTCGATAAATGAGAAAAAAAAATTTAAAAATCAAAACCACAATAAATAGCTCTACTCGGCCTAATGGCAAAGTTGCGTGGACGGAATGGGTCGAAGCCGATTGTGAGGTCAGCATGGTGTGGCAGAGCGGTGTGATAGAGTGGCGTAGTTGCGGAAAGCTAATGTCTCAGCTTTATAAGCTCCTGCGAAGCCTTCAAAACTGCCAGTACATCGCCTTAATGGAACTCTAATGCCGTCTGCTTGCCTGAAAAGCCCGCCTGTCGTAAAGCAGAGTTTATAACGTTTTTTGCAAATATAAACGGGGGCGTTTCGGCTGGTCTTTTAAGCCTTCAAGCCTTTAACCTTTCAAGGATCATTTGTTTGTGAGTTTGAAAAATTTTGTTTGTGTCTTTATGACGTCAATTAGGTTGTGACCTCCTGGGCTTTTGTGGTTTTTGAAATAATTTTTCGCATTCAATGACGGCAATTGTCTATGTGCTTGCCACGATTCGGCCAATGATTCACCACGACATCGTCTTTACATCGCTTGCTTGTTACGAAAAGAACCGAAAAAAAAATTGTAAAAACAAAAACAAAAAATGGGGGGTGTTCAAAGAAGGTTTTTTTCATTGAAAGAACAATGACTTGACGAATGATTCCATTAAATATCACGATCCAATTCTTTCAAAGCTATCAAGACTTGATTGTTCAAAACCGTTGGGATAAATCTAATTAAAGCAATGTCGACTTTTCAACCACTTTTTCACTTTCACAACTTTGAAGTTTTATTTATGAGGTCGATGAAAATTTGGTTAATTTGGAAGCAGAGCCGCTCGTTGGAAAGTTTGAAATCCACTTTATGACTCGGAACTCATAAATGGGAGGATCCTTTACGACTGCCTTCATAGTAGAAAAACATTAATGTTTCACGTGTTTTAATTAAAATCAAAAAAGATCGATTATAAAAGTCGCTGTCTATCAAATAATTTTGTTACTTCTTGAAATAAAACTCAAATTTGGACACAAAGAGTTTGTTTCTTAGACACAGAGACGTTGTTCTTAGACACAGAGACGTTGTTCTTGGGCACAGAGACGTTGTTCTTGGACACAGAGACGTTGTTCTTGGACACAGAGACGTTGATCTTGGACACAGAGACGTTGTTCTTAGACACAGAGACGTTGTTCTTAGACATAGAGATGTTGTTTTTGGACACAGAGACGTTGTTCTTAGACATAGAGACGTTGTTCTTAGACATAGAAACGTTGTTCTTAGACACAGAGACGTTGTTCTTAGACATAGAGACGTTGTTCTTGCACACAGAGACGTTGTTCTTGGACACAGAGACGTTTTTCTTTGAACATAAAGACGTTATTTTTCTTGGAATTTTACCTCAATAAATAAATAAATAAATTTTAGTCTTTTCTTCCACGATTCCCACCTGCTGACGTCAGAGTGGCGTTAGTTCTGAAAACAAAAAAAAAATTTTTTATATGACTTCAAATGTTCAAATGAAATTATATATGTAACCTTTAACTTTCAAAACCAGTAACTTGACGCTATTTATTGAATTAAAAAAAGCATTGAATTGATAGGTGTTTTTGAAACTATCGATCGAACGTTTTATTAAGTAAGAATGTTTTGTGGAAAAAACTGAAAACTTCAAAAAAAAAGTATACAAAAAAAGAAAAAAATTATTCGTTAGAAAAACCTTATTAAAAAAAATTAATTATATTTTTATAATAAAAAATTGGAAGTAACATGGAGAAAACCTTTTTTAATAAAAAAGAGTTTAATAAACGAGAAAGGTTCAGAAAAAAGTTGAAAAAAAGATTAATCAAAAAAATTAATGAATGAAAAAAACTATGAAAAAATGGGTTTATTCAAAAATAGATTTTGAAAAGGTTATTCAAATTTATTTCGAGATGAAATATTCGAATGGAGAACTGGTAATGGATCATGCTGGTGTGAAGCCAACTTCTGATGAATTTGGCCTCTTTTTACGCTTTTCAGTTTTTTTCCTTTTTCAAAATTTTAATTTCAGTCTTCAAAATTTCAATTTCATTTTTCCAAATTTCACTTTTAAGTTTACACACTTTACTTTTAATTTTACAAATTTTAATTTCAGTTTTACAAATTCAAAATTTTTCACATTATAAATGTTAAATATTTTTACATGGTCTCATGTGGTTAGAAAAATAAATTTCAGTTTTGTAGAATTGACAAGCTTTAGCATGAGTATTTGAGGTTATTATATAAGCTATCAAAACTGTGGTGGTATAAAAAAATAAAAACTAAGTATTTTTGTCATAGTTTTTTTTGAAGCGAATTCAGACAAACACTGAAAATGGCACAAAACGGTGAACAATCAAAAAAAAAGAAAAAAAATCAACAATAACTGAATGTCATAAGAACTAATCTATTCTAATCCAATGAAAAAAAAACTAAAATCCACAATAACTGAATGTCATAAGAATTGTCAAGTGTCTGTTGCAAGAGATCAAAAACTGACTACAGAATCAAATTTATAAATCTCAAAATTTAGAATTGAGTCATAGTTTATTTTGAATGACTATTGAAGAATTTTTCATCAAGTTAATCAAAAATAAATGTTAAAAGGTTCTAAGAAATTCAAAAGCAGAATGATCTATTAAATCATTCTAAATGAGTTTTTAAATTTAAAAATGTAATCATATCTTTAAAGTATCAGCATAAGAATGATAAAAATAGTAAGATTTCAATTAGAACTATAGTTTTGGCAAGTTAACTTCTATAATGACTTTCATTGATGGTGTTTCGTCGTTTCATTTGTTTTATTATACTACAAATATTATACTATTATATTATACAATTATTATATTATATTGTAATTTACAATATCTAATTTTTTTTAATTATTTTAATTTATTAAATTGTTCATTTTCGTATTGTACTGGAGTGTACCGTAGCTGTTTTAAATCATATTACCTTCTATTTCATTCCGTTGTATTACAATGCATTGTACTTCCTTGAAGTGCATTTTATTGTTTTACATTAAATTAAATTATATCTCTCCGAATAAAATTTTCTTGTATTGTTTTGTATTGTATTGCATTGTAGCGGGTAAACCCTTGAAGGGAAACTTGCCTCTTCGAGCATTCCTCCCTCGAGCAGTGCAGGTCTTCGAGGTTGCAGACCGCTCCACGTCCTCGGGGTCGTTTTGCTTAAGTCTCAAGCATGAAGATAGTATTACTTTTGTTGATGTTAATAATTAAAAAAAAATTATTAACGTTTTTATTGTTTCTATTTAAAATTTGGTTCATGCCACCGAACAACGTGAGCTTCCAACTCACAGCTTATTCCACACCAGGTCGGTCAACAAACTATATAAATAACTTACGACAACCATGAAAAAACATCATGAAGAAAATATTATCACAAACGTTTCAACCAGCAACAGTTGCACTTACTATGCAAACTAGTTGTTTCATGAATTTTTTGAAATTTTTTTTTACAATGAGCAAGCCAAAAACCACTTGGAGTTGTTAGTTTTTTAGAGGTCTGAGTAAGATGAAGTTTTAATTATTTTCATCTTTCTGATTTTCATTTTTTTCAAATTTTCCATTTCTATTTTTTTTCATTTTTTTAGTTTTTCTATATTCTTTTTTTTTCATTCGGAAATGCTTCAGAATATAATAAATTAAGAACACTATTTCCTGTGAGGGCGGAATTGAAAACTTTAAATATTCATCAGAAAACAAATAAAACGTGAAACACTATCACCAAGGCTGGAGCTTATCTTAAGCTTTTGAATTAATTTCTAAATTTAACATTTGCTCTCAAAATATTTTCAACAACAAAAGTTTTACCCAAAACATAAATCTTCAACCACAGTTGAATAAATCCAAGTTTTTACAGTTTGGTAAAATGTGTTTTGTATTCAATAAAAAAATGTCTCATAGCATACAATGCAATGCCTTTAAGCATTTACAACAATTCCGATTAGCACGCCTTTGCCCTATCGAAACGTTGGAAGAAAAAAAACCAATAAGCAAAGAAATGTTTAGAAAATTTTCTTTGAATAGTTTTGGAGTACGGGAATAGAACTGAAAAAATTGATTCAAAATCTTTTCAATGCAATTATATCGTCACATTTTTGTCATTTTGATGGCTTAACAATGGCGCGTGTTAATAGACGTTTGCCAGAACTCTGTTAATAATTTTGTCGAAATCATTTTTAAAGTCTTTAAAGGCAAAAAGATTTTGATAGAATGGATGAGCAGAAGAAGGGAGGATCTGCTAAAGGAAAGCCAACATAAGGATGCAACAGAAAGACGGGGCAATGATGGACGGTGTAAAAATATAAAAACGACGAAGGAAACGAAATTGAAAACGGAAAAAATAGGAAAAAAAGAATAAAAATAAAAAATAAAAAATGACAAAAAAGAATGAAATAAAGAAAGTTTTTATTTGGTTTTTGCTATAAATACACGATTCTGTATCCTCCATTAACTCTGCCAAGGTTTCGATGTGTCAAGGTAAAAATATTTCGTAGATATAAGTGGGTTGAAGAGAAAAATTGTCTCGAAAGCTTTGCGTTAAAACTGTTAAAAGTTTCACAACTTATTATTGAACATCTTTGGAAGTTTTTTTTACAAATGAAAGAAATAAAGATAAATAAAAAAATGAAATTGGGAAAAATATATTAATAAAAAATGAAATAAATTGAGAAAAATAAAGTTTTTTCGAAACATTTTTTGGTGGTATGGCCTTGTTTGCACCAGTCAAGCCACTCACACTTGTCTTCAAAGCTCTTTCGACCATTCCCTTCCTACTCAATAACTCTACAAAATTTCTGGATTAATTCGGAAACTCATTATTTGAAACTTTTAAAATTAAATTTTGTAATATTAAAAAAAATTAAAATGACTTAAATTTTTTTTCAATCGTAGAACGAGTATTTCAAAATGTCCAAATAGTTTGAACATTAATGAATATTAATTGAAATAATTCAACTTATTTGAATAAATTTGAAACATTTTAGAATTTAAAATCACCTCAAACGAGCTCGAAGCATTGAGTATTCTTTTTATGAGTGATTACATTAGTGTATCACGTGTTGTCGCAGAGGACTTAAGCATCCATGGCTCCCACCCCTCCCGAATTCAGCCTTAAGCTGTCGCGGCGAATGTTAAACTCACCTTCTTCCCGTTGTTGAATTCCTTGACGAAATCTCTTCAAAGTTGTTTGGAGAAGTTATTTCATTATAAGTTGTGCTTTTTTTATGTTTTTGGTTCATTTTTGTATGCGTGTTATTACAATACAATACAAACGCGAATATTATTATAGTGGCATTAACCCCGTAGAGTTTCGAGGCCTTAAGAATACGGAATAAAAAGGCCACATTCAATTGTAATTCATACTTTAATGTTTAACATTTAATTAATTATCATGCTTTTTTTTCTCATTTTTTTCTTTTTCTTTTTCTCATTTTTTTCTTTCTTTTTCTCATTTTTTTCTTTTTCTGTTTCTAATTTTTTTCTTTTTTTGTTGAATTTTTTTAATTATTTATATATATATTTTTTGTTGATTTTTTTTCTTCTTGTTGATTTTTAAATTTTTTTTTTGAAATTTATTATTTATTATTTATTTTTTCAATTTTTCCATTTTTCGATTTTAATCAAACTTTCTCATTCTGTGATGTAGGCTTCATTGGAATTTTTAGTAAAACTCTCAAAAAATTTTTTTCCACTAATCCACTCATCAATCTCTAATTTACATACCTATTTCAATCATTTTAATTACTTTACCTTCATTAAATTCTTTTATAAAGACTATAATCTTAACCATAGTTGAGAATCTATAATTGAAACTGAAAGCTAAGTTGGGATTTTAGTTTATTCCAAAATATTTATTTTTTTTATTTTAATTAATTATACTCAAAGACCAACTTGTCTTTTTTCTTCCACAAGCGACAATGATCTTGTGGGTTTCGAGAGCTATCCTTCACAACTCAAACGTGTTCAATTAGGAAAGAATTTCTGCGCAGGAATTTCTGCGCAGGAATTTCTTCGCTAAGATACTTCCATCAATCACAGGAAGGCAATTTGATCTCATTGGAAACATTATCAGGTTAGCCGTAATGAAAAGTGAATTTGAGCAGCTCAAAATCGAGAGTTGAACATTTTCAAAGTCAACTTCTTTTTGAGACAACAGGGCTGAATTATTCTTTTTCGAACAAATCGATCAAATGGATTTGAAAAAAAACTTTAAAAACACCTCAAAATGAAATTATATCGGTGAATTTTGCAAATTTTAAAATAATATTATTCTCGAATGTTGAAAACATTTAAATAAAACAGTAATAAAAGTTTTTAAAACTTTTAAAATTAAATTTTTATAATTATCATTCCAAAGTGCACCGCCTTCCAATGGAAGCTTCGAGACCAATTAGTGATCTTTTTGCTGAACGTCTGTCTGGCTTTTAACTCGAGCAAAACACAATAATTCAAAATATTAGTTAAAATCAACATTGGTTCAGCTGTGTTCTTAGTTTTCCGACACTTTTTAAGCTTTTTCAACTAGAAAATAAAACCATTTTTCATAAGTAGTTGATCTTGAAACATTTTCTATAATTTATTTACCTAATAAATACTATAAAAATAACAAATATAAATATTATACGAAAGCCTCAGAAGTATTCATTATTTCCTGAAGTTAGGTGAGTCTGTTCAAGATATAGGTAATAAGCTTTGGAAGAAAGGGTGAAAAAGTAAATAACAGAAGGTCCCATCAAAAGGTTATACTGTGACCCAGTGGTTAACGAGCTTCGCCACAACGCATGAAGCTTAACATTCGATTAGCGACTGAGCTCAGCTTTGGAATTCGAAAGTGGCAAGTTAATTAAAGCTCTCATGTCTATCCCTGTGTGTTACGTGCACTCACACATGTGACTTTTAGGCGACGCTGAATTACAAAATCAGATGGCATGCCAATGTGGCGTAGCAGACTGTTGAATTTCAAACCTTCCTTTGAAGAGTTTGGAAAGATTTTTATTACATTAACGAAATGTTTAAAGTAGATCTCATATCAAATTGATATAAAAAATTTATGGAGTGGTGGCTGATTAGAATTGATTCAGTACATACAATACAAGGCAGTACAATAAAATATGAAACAAAACAATACGATACAACACGGTAGAATACCGTAAAATTTAGTATATTACAGTGCAATACAAAACATTACAATTAAATGAAATAAAACGAAACACAATGAAATTTGGACACAGAAACGTTGTTCTTGTCTTTGTATTGTTTTCCATTAAAGAAATACAATACAATAAAAAAACACTACATTACATTTAATAACAACACTTAACCAGCCCAACCTCCCGAGTGACGCATCAGGGGTTGGCATGCTCAGCCTAGCAGAACCTCATTCATCCTCTTCAAAAAGCTTTAAAGCACCAATTCTCTCCTTCCCCCTTTGATTCATGCCCACACACCGACATTCTGTCTCTTCCATGCCCCCTGTGCTAGTACATTCCACCCTCCCGGTCACTCTTCTCTTCCATCTCCAGCTGGTAAAACATGTTTCGTTACTCTTTCTTTGCTTATGTTTTACCTAATTTTTGTTCATTTTTTGTTATTTTTTTTAAATTAATTTTTTCACTTTTTTGAACACTTTTAACTTTTTTTTCCGCGGTGCCACTGCGTTTTGGCATAGCTTTCTGATTGAATCATCTTGCCAATGCATTTATGAAGGACTTTTTACGCAGACATTCAAAGGTGTTTCAACTTGTTTAAAACAGAAACGCTAGCGATTCTGCCCGTAGATTTTGTGTATTTTCCAATGGTATTGGCAATAGTAACACATGGCCTGATTCCCCTTCATTGTTTCCGGGGAGGCTCATGATTTATGACATCACAGACGCGAAGAAATTTCAATGACGTTGTGGTGGTGACGTTGTGGTGGTGACGTTGTGGTGGTGACGTTGTGGTGGTGACGTTGTGGTGGTGACGTTGTGGTGGTGACGTTGTGGTGGTGACGTTGTGGTGGTGACGTTGTGGTGGTGACGATGTGGTGGTGACATTGTGGTGGCGACGCAGTGGTGATGTTGTTTGTTGACATGCGACAAGTCGTAGCGAATTGTACTTGTTGACAAGTTCATTGTTTGGTTCCTCAGTTACGTTCACCACCGACTCAAACAGTTGAAATTGTTCGTTATGGTTCATTAGTTCACCGGGCTACTATTACTGAATTCAGTGTTATTACTAATTTTGAATGTTAATATTCAAAGGTTTTGAATGTTAATATTCAAAGGTTTTGAATGTTAATATTCAAAGATTTTTAATGTTTCTTTTTTTTTAATTAATAAAAAAACAATTATTTTCAAATCCTTCCGAATTACTTTCCAAGTGCAGAAGTTGTCAAGCGAGGAAGAGAAGCATTGATTCTCTAAAAAAACCCTATCACAGATTTATTTGTCGCTTCGGAAGACAGCGCTAAAAATTACGACCAACGTTATTCCTACGTGACACAACGAGCCATAGATCTTAAAAATTACCAGAGGTACAACGTGATGTTTGTACTGACGGTGTGGGGGACACCAGAAAGCATCCAAACTTCTGTGTGCTTGAGAGGTCAATGCACTTCAACATGACCTCAAAAAATAATGCCACTCAACAAAAATGTTTTAATATTAATCGCAGATAAAAAAATACAATTAAAAAACACCTTTTGATGCGTTTGAGATGCTCAGCCTCCACTCAAGCCGATGCTTGTAATAAAGAAATAAAAATAAAAATATTAAAAAAATATACAATAATCAAGACATTCCTCATCTGGATATTGCCGAAACGTCAATTACTATTTTATATGTAGGCAGCTGCATTTTTATCGGGAAATAATCGAAGCTTCTCGCATTCCCAGCATGGGAATCCAACCATATAATGCGATACAGCGACGTGTGTTCTATTCTAATCTAATCTAATCTTATCTAATCAAGACATTTGTAACGCGGTCTTTAGCACTATGTTCAAGTGTTGAGTGTTGAATTTGAAATAGTCACTAACGCTTCGAAATTACCTTTAAAGCAATTTCTTTTAAAGTTTTCATAAAATAATTATAATTTAATTCATAAATATATTAAATGTATCAATTTATAAATGTTTGCTCTGAACAATAACTGGAAAATAAAACTCCGAAAGCCTTTTCTGACGAAACTAGTCCGTTATTTAACTTTTTTTCGCGCAGTTTACCCCATGTGGCTTCGAAACACTACGGGGTTAATGCCACTATAATAATATTCGTGTTTGTATTGTATTGTATTGTATTGTATTGTATAAGCGCCCAAACAACTTGAAGTCTGAAGAACCCTTACTGAGGAATTTTTTTGAGACTGTTTTAGAAGCTGTCAACTGGAATTGTCAAGTATTGTTTGAAAATGTTTCAAAACCGCTTATTAAATGTACTCACAACTCATTGGGAAATTTGAATAATTTCCATTACGTCATTTTTAGGCGCTTTTTATTGAAAACATTGTAAAGAACATTTGAGAAAAGTAATTTTGGGAAAATAACAAAAAAGAATTTTTTGAAAAACTCAAAAAGTCCAACTGCGTATCCGAGCTACAAAGGATTTTTGTGAAGATAAGGGAAGATGCATTGAAAACAAAAAATACAAAAAAGATTTAGTTTTTTCAAGTTGAAGAAATCTGATGACTTGTTGTTTGTTTGAAGAAAAAAATGTCCAAAAAAATGAAAAAATAAAAGTTTTCATCATTTAGATACGTAAAAAATTATTTTGAATTTTTAAAAGTTATTTTTGTTTAGATGAAAGTCCATTTACAAAAGACAAAATGGATTACTGTTGCAAAATAGACTACAAAATGACTCCAGGTATTAATTTAAAAACTAAATTATAACATTGATTGGTTGTCAAAAATAACCTTCAAAAACCTTTAAAGTTTTTATTGGGATTTTTTATCAAAGGCAAAAGTGGGAAAAATAAAAACGCACAGGTGTGCAAAAAAAAGAGGCATAAGACACTTTTTATAGCCCCGAGAATTTTTTTTTTGCGCAAAGTTATTTTTTATATTTTTTATTAATTTTTTTTTCAATTGAGTTTTTTTAATTTTTGGTTTTCAAAATGTATAAAACGCCGTAAAGAAGGACATTGTATTGTCAACTCAACTTTGAAGTTTGAAAAAAAATCTTTGAAAAGTGACTTTAAAAGGTTTTTGTTAAAAAAATTATTAAAAAATTCACACTGACTTTGAAATTTTGAATTAAAAAAAAACTGAAAAATTATTTTAGAAGGTTTCATTTAAAAAAAAAACAAAGACTATTTTGTTCAAGTGGTGTTAAGCTTAAGTGTTTCGCTCTCTTTCATCTGCCAGCAGACAACTTGATAACGTTTTTTTTTATGTTTAATGTTTTAAAAATTCAGATAGTTTTGATGTAACCGAAACAATAAAGAAAAAGCGGTCAGATAACCCTGTCCCAGTAAACTGATGGCTACTTCAATCAGCATCAAACTTGACTGCTTCGTCGAATGCACCCGAGTCTTTCGCTTCGTTTGCAAGTCAAATTCGCTTCTTATTGAACTTGAATAATTTTATATAAAAAAATATTAAATTTCAAATCAAGAAATTTAAAATTATATTGATAAAACTATTTTTCAAAACGAAAAAAATTTTATTTTAAAATTAAATTTTATTTATGCAACTTTAAAAAAAAAGTTTTTTTGGTCAAAAATATATTTTCATCAAAACGGATTGGTTACAATTAGGTACCAGTAATTCCATCATTAAAAATGAATTTACTTTTAAACACTTAGGCCTGTGACGTCTTTTTAGTTTTTTAAAGTAATTTTTTTTCACTTAAAGAGTAGCTTTTTAAATGGAATTTATTCACAATTGTCAGTTATGCGCTTCAATTTTTTACTTTTTTTTTAATTTTTTATTTCTCTTGTTTTTTTTCTTCTTATTTCATTAAAATCAAAACTTAGTTTGAAAATTTATAAATTTTTTAAACCCATTTTCGTTGTTTTTTTTTTCAAAATCGATACTTATTTATTTTTTTCTCGCCCTGTTGCCATGGTTGCCCCATTATTAAAAACACGAGTAAAAAAATCACAAGCGTCAACTTGGCTTCCCATAAAAATGATTTGCTAGCGTTAAAAACCTTCACGCTCATAATACTTTATTCTTTTTTTTCGATTGAAAAATTATTTCTAGTTAAAGAAAATAGTTTTTTAAATTTTTTTAAACAAAAAAACTTCTATTTTTTTAATAATTTCATTAATGTTTGGAAAAAATGTATTTTTGTTTTTCTTTGAAACTGTTATCAATATTTTTTAAAGTATTTTTTTTCTTGTTTGAATAATTTTTTTATTATTATTTTCGAAATATTAATAATATTTATTTGACATGATTTCAGAGATCTTCAACCCTTCTCACAGCTTGTCATGTGGTTTCAATCAAAAGATAATTGTTTTTTGGAAAAAAACATTTTTTGAAAACGAGAAAAAAAACAAAAAAAAATTATAAAAAAACAAAGAAAACATAGTGAAAAACTCAATATAATGAAAAGAAACAAAAGTTAAAATATTGAAAAAAATAAATTTATTTGAATAAATAATAAGAAAAATTAAAAAGTTGTGAAAAGAAATTTTAAATTGTAATTTGAAGTGAGCAAAACTTTTGAAAGAAAGTGAAGAACTCACTAGAAAAAACCATTATTTTTAATATGTGATAAAAACGAAAAAAACAAAATTACAAAAATATATGAAAAATAAAAAAATATTAATAGTTTTAAATGAATAAAAAAATTAAATAAACTGATAAGTAAATAAAAAATGCCGAATGTTGAAAAATTAATTATAAGCAAAAAAGGTTCAAGCTCACAACTTCAGCGACAGACTGACAAGAGGTGAAAGGAGGTTTGTCCTTCTCCAGCCACAAGGACAACCATGCTGAACTCCTTGGACGACTTTTCCAGTTATGATTCACTTTCAGACCAGCCATCTTTCAACCAAGAACTCTTCAACCAAGGACTCTCCAACCAAGGACTCTTCAACCAACCATCTTTCAAACAGCCGTTTTCTTCCAGCCTCTCATCCTTCTACCAATCACCTTCCAATCATTCGCCTTCCTTCATGACACCCACAATGTTCCTAGAGCCTCTTTCCTCTACCCCTTCCCACTTCGACCCTCTCTCCTTCACGGACCTTCAACTCCCAGTTCCTCCCTCCAACAGTTGGCTACCAGGCACCACACCACCCTCTTCTTCACCACCCACTCCAGCATACCAGCTAGACCTGAACAATGAGACGTTTCATGAGCTGTTCAAGCAAGTCCTTCTGGAGGAGATTCAACCTAGTGCTGGTGATTGGTTCTTCATCGTCGCTTCAAACATCGTCTTCATCACTGGTCTCCTAGGTGGGTGTGGCTGAGAGTTTTGGTGGCTGGAGTTTTTTGTTTGTTTGTTAGCGTGGATGGTTGAGGAGATGTTGTTCGTATGGTTGTTTGAATGGTTGTTTAAATGTCTGTTTGGGTAGATGTTTGAGTGGTTGTTTAAATGTCTGTTTGGGTGGATGTTTGTTTGAGTGTTTGTTTGTTTGGGTAGTTATTTGTTTGGATGTTTTTTTGTTTGGGTGGATGTTTTTGTGGGTGTTTTTTTGTTTGGGTGTTTGATTGGATGAATGGCTAGGTGGTAGTTATAAAAATTGAGTCTGATACAATGAGTGTTGTATGGAAGGGCATAAGCGACAAATGATGTTTGACCATGTTATGGATGGTAAACACTGAAAAATGGGAAAGACGAAAGAAAAGATTCTTTTATGAATGAACCTATTCGTCATGATTGCTCCCCAATTCAAAGTTAATAGGAGCTATTTTTATTTTTGACAAATTTACGTCTTATCTAGCTCGTCAAAAGTGATCCAGAAATTTTTTTTTTTAAATTCTTATTAAAACCATAGAAAATACAGCAACGAAATGAATTTTTATTGAGTAGCAAAACAGATAAAGCAAAAAAAAACCCGAATTCTTAGCAGAAAGTCGAGTGTTCATGAATATTTTCAGAGGTAGATTCTCGTGTTGGACATGAACCGATTTCCACTGCTGTCTTAGAGTGCTGCTGGTTCGAAGCTACTTGAATAACACACTTAAATTTTTTTTTACAAGAATGTTTTTGAACCAAGTTTAAAAATCAATTTTGAAACTATTATGAAAATATGTCTACAATCCTTTTCCACCGCTAGTATTGCCATTCAAGCTTGTTGGAGAGTGTTGTGTGAGGGCCGGAGGTGGAATGGAAAGGAATTTCATGTGGGTGTTTGAGTGTTTCAGGTGGGAGTTGCAATGGTAAATAGGCCTACAGCGCATCTTTTACTCTGACTGATGGAGTATCTGTCGTGTTAGGAGTGGAGATGTTAAAGGCATGAAAGAAAGAAATAGATGAGTTGCTTGATATGATTGATGAAGTTTTGGATGAATTTTAAAAAAAGGTTGTAGAAGAGTGTGGTAGAAAGAAGTTATGAAGTGGTGGGAGAGAATAGGAGGTCAACTTGACGAAAAAAAATTTCTTCTAGCTCACTGGTCTATATGTCCAACGCCATGCAAAACCTTTATGAACGTCTTTTTCCACTCATCCATTTTTATCACCCATTTATCCCTCCATCCATCAATCTATTCGACTTGTCCGCCTACTCCTTCCGCTATTCATACAGTCTTTCCCATGCATCCATCCCATTCTTCCGTCTACTCACCGCCTGTCCAACCATCCTTGATTACCTTGATCTTCCGCTTCAGGCGCCAAGCACCCTCAATGAACATAAAGTCGCCTGCAATAATGCACAGACCTGCCTTCTCACCACCGCACTAGATCACACAGTGCATTTGAGGGTCTATTTTCAGTTTTGAGTGTCGACGCCTCCTCGCTGTGGCCCACTTTGAGTTGCTATTTCTAGATAAGTTTGTATCTCAAGTTACTGTGTAATGTTATTGTTTTATATATATTATTCACTCAATACTATGCTAAGCCAATGTTTTTAATTCTTGGTATCGTATTTTATTATTTGGCAGTCAAAATAGTTACTTCATTGTTGCGTCTTTTTTTTATTTTTTGTTGTATTTTGATACATCAAAGTATTGTTTAATATTTTTCAATTTCCAATCATACTTCAAGATTTAGGAGAGCTTTCCATGGGTTTCATGAAACATTATGGATCTCATGATATTCCATAGCAATGTTTGAAGTCGCGTAGTAGATCTGGAGTTTTATGGAGGTGTATCTAACTGTATCCTCTGTCTTTTTATTCTTTTTTTATTGTATTCTAACGTCTAAAAAAAAAGAATTCCTATAATTGCTTCGCATCTAAACCCCCACACCCTTATCAGCCTTTCACAAAGCACCTATAACGGAATTCTGAATTTTATTTTTTTCATTTTTGTGACAAACAAAAGAAATAATAAACGTACTTTAATACTGAGAATACTACGATTCAGTGCATACAATAAATATTAATATATTTCTACTCATGTCAGCAACAAATAGAAAAAAAATGTTTGTTTATCAGAACTCAATCGTGAACGGGAGGATATGAGGCAACATTTCCATAAGGTTGACTGCATACTGTTCCCAAGCGCTCATTCTAAGTCTCTCTTCCAAATTGATAGTTGAGAAATTATGTGTTAAAAATAATTTTATTTGAAAGTAGTTCAAACTAGGTTAATACGAAAATACTCAAGCTATTTCTTTTGATACTTCTTAAAAGTATTAAAATGAGTGATGTTGATTGTTTAATGTCACTATAGCACCCATTCTTACTCTGATTTTCTGAACGATTATCCAATGTTTTATATTATTGTATGAAACATCATATTATTGTTCATTGTACTGTTACGATTCGAACTAGTACACAGTATACTATAAAAATGCGAGCTCACGATGAAAAAAAACGTTGCTAGTGGAGCAATTGAGTCAACCGAAAAGCTGAGTGAGCCTGAAACACAGAAGCCGCGCCAGTGTGGCGAAGGGGTTGAGAGAGCAGGCGATGAGGTATGGAAACATTTGAGACTGAAGTTATAGGTTCGATTCTTGCCAGGCTGCAAGCTCGGTGGGTCGCTTCGTGGTGTTCTTCGAGACAAGACAGAGTTCGTGACCCACAAATGGTCCCTTAAATCAGCAGTAGCTTGCAATAAAAAACTTAAACTCCTCTCAGTCATACAGTAAGTTAGCTCATGAATTTTCATTATTGAGAAAAAGAAAAAAATTCAAATAGTTTTTATTTTAGATTCTTGAATCATAATAAAATCAAAATACATGAAACTCTTCCAGTTAATATGGTTACTTTTGTTGTTGTTGTTATTATTATTGTTGCAAACTGAAGATTTTCGGAGTTAGAGCTGTATGTTAAATAGCTCAGCAGTCTGTCCAGTAAGTTGAAGACGACAAAACGACATCACACATCACGTGGTAATGATGACGTCGTAGGCTATGGATGAATGACGGCTGCAGGGAAGATTGAATGAAGTTGGTTGAGAACATTGAAAAAGATTTATTTTAGATTAAAATTTTTTTTCACCTTTTTCAACTGTTTTTTTAATTCATTTTTAAAAATATTTCAAACTTTTAAAATTTATTCCATAATTCTATGTTTTTTTTTCACTCATTTCGATTTTTTTTATTACCATTTCAAAGTTTAAATGAAAAAAAAGAACCAAAACTAAGATGACCGCCTTCAGAGTCATTTGAAGCTCCGGAAGGAGAGTAAGCACGCGATAGGCAAAGGTATCTAGTTAGTTGTAATTTAAAAAATCCTGATTAAGCGCTAAAAAAATTTTTTTTGAAAACCAAATAAGAACTAAAAAAACATTGGAAATGTATTGATTCAGTGATGTCTTCTCATTGTCCACAACTCACATCATTGTCCACAACTCACATCCAAACACCAAAGTGTTCAAAGCATGACGAACGGTCGAGCTAAAAAAACAAAAAATAAAATTAACACTATCTGTGATGTAACAGTAAGTGTAACACTTGAAAATATAATCCGACGAATTATTTTTTCAGACCAATGTAAAAAAAGCTCGGAATATGAAGCGTCATGGAGTTATCTGACTGGTGCATTGACACTGCTGGTGCTTTTAAAAGTGGAATCGATTAGATTTTATTTTCCGGTGAAATGATACTGGAATAAAACTTTAAACTCTTTCCTTATCATGCAAATTTCAAATCCATTTTTTTGTTGACTGCATTTTTTTTAGTTTTTTTCTTCTCTTCACTATTCACTTTTTCCTCCAACAGCACTATCACCCCCACTACCACCATCACCGTCGTCATCATTGTAATTTACTTTTTTTTCTTCCTCACTACAATGAGAGCAAAATTAATTCTTTTACCCGGTATTTTTATTTCTATTTTTTAGTTTTTCATATTTTTTTTATCTCAAGAACCTCAATGTCACACAATTCTCTCCGGCATCTTCCATCCTGGCACATTCTTCCTTGATAGCCTCACACAAACACGCACACACACACACACACACGCACACACACACACACACACACAAACACACACACACACACACACACACACACACACACACACACACACACACACACACACACACACACACACACACACACACACACACAGACACACACACACACACACACACACACACACACACACACACACACACAAACACACACACACACACACACACACACACACACACACACACACACACACACACACACACACACACACACACACACACACACAAACACACACACACACACACACACACACACACACACACACACACACACAAACACACACAAACACACACACACACACACACACACACACACACAAACACATACAAACACATCAGATCGCTCCTTTATGCGGGTGATTTCTTACACACCATCTTTGTACTTCTCGAAGCTCATTTGAAGCCACAAAAAAAACAAATCAGTTTTTTTATAATAATTTGTTTTAGTTGCTTTCTACTCAGTTGTTTTATTTTTGGGTTTTTTCATATTTTTTTCTAAATTGTCATCCCATTTTTCATAAGTTATTTTTATTCTTTGCTCTAGTTAGGCACCTATTTTAGGTGCAAAACAAGAATAAAACAGCAGTTGCGACGGCGATAGGAAGATGAATGGAATAACAGTTTCAAGATATCGAACCCGCAAATTATTGGCCGAATAAATGAATAAATTTAAGCCACCTTCCGATATGAAAAAATATTTCGTAAATGTTTCGAAAAAATATTCCAATTACAAGCTCAAAAGCACGAGAAAGGATTTTTCATGTAGAAGCTTTGTGAGCTACTGTTTTTGATTTTTTTTTCAGTAAAAAAATATCTTTGTCTAGCCAGCCAGCCACCATCTGGTTTATAGTTTCTAAAATATTTTTCTAAATTAGTTTCATCAGACTCAAATTGGAAGGTTTATAGGTGGCAGTCAAAGTGGTTTCCGCCTTCAAATCCCACTGTGAGGGTTGAGAGGTAGTTGAAGGGTGAAAGTGGAAAGTTTTGGAAACATGGAATGAGTTGATGGAGCAAAAGAGGACCGATGGAGGAATGGCTGTGTGAGGGGATCAGTCAGCGGTGGGTGATCAAAACGGACAGTGGAAAGTAACAGGCGTGGAAGACACGTTTCATGTCATGAAAGTAAAGTTTGAATATCTATTTATAAAGATGAATGAAAATAAATGAATATTTTATGGAATAGGTGGTGTTGGAAGTGTCTCTGCAAGGCCGAGGAATTGTATGTACACGTCCAGCAATCAGATGGAAGTGGCTTGGAAGGTATTGAAAAGAGAGCTGGATTGGATGTTATATGGGATGAAAAAATGAAAAAGGAAAAGTTGAATGGTGGAATAAATTATCGAAAAATGCAACAAGTTAAAGGAAGTCTAAAAGAAAGAGGCGAAAAATAACAAACATGGGCAGAGGGTGTGGAAAAGACGTCACCAGATGAGCGACCTTGTTGATAAAAAAAAAATAAATACGAAAAAAATGAAAATAAACAAAAAAAGGGAATGTTTAATGTTTATAATTTCAGACTTCAGCTTTTATTAATGAAATAAACAAACTAAGGAAAGTTAAACAATCAGAATCACAAACATGAATACCAGCCTCCCCTTTTCGACCTATCTTTTCCTCTGATTAGTAGGTGCAATAAAACATTCCTTGATGAGCAAACTTCGCACGACTTTGAGACCAGGAAGACTGAAAAACAGGATGGCATAAAAGATTTAGTTGTAAAAGATAAATTAACACAACAAAGTGAAGAAAAAAAACTAAATCAACAAAAAACACAAAGAAAAACAAACATAAAACACACGAAAAAACAAAAGCACAAACAAACAAAACTACAAAAAACACAAAGAAGAACATGAATCACTTAGTGTAATTGGAGAGTTGGCGGAAGAGACAGAGGCTGATAGTCAGAGGGATCACGTGTGATTCTTCGGACCAGTAAAGTAATTGAGGTTTTTCTGCTTCTTGCCACGTCGCTATTGGGTTTTACTCCCAACGCACCGTCATGCCGTTTTTATTTTTTTTACAATTTTTTTTTATCTTCGTTATTCAATATTTTTATTAAATTTTTTCCAGTGTATCCTTTTTTTCCCAGTTTTTTTTTCATAATTATAAATTAATAAACGTTTTTGCTTATTTTCCGAAATTTCATTTTTATCTATTCAAATTTTTATTTTGAATAAAAAATAATTCTTATCTTTTTTAAAGTGTTTTTTCGTTCTTTCAGAAATATTTTTCCAATTTCTAATCAATTTTTCATTTTGCATTTTGTTATCATTTTTTCAGTACAACTTTTTTCAAGCGTTAAACACACTGGAAAAGTAACAAAAAACGGAAACTTTGATGTTTGATGTAATAAAAACGTCATCAACCGAACCGAAAAATAACTCTTAATTCATCCATTTTTCCACAACTTTTTAACTTATTTTTTTGTTATTTTTTCAGCCAAAACATTATAAAAAAAAAACAAAAAAAAACAATTTTTTTTGTTATTACTACCGTTATAAAGCATCTGTCCATGCTCTCCACAACCAGTATCTTTTATCATTCATTTTTGTCCCATCAATTAATATTTTTAATTAAGTCTTTAATAAATATCATATTTTTTGTTTTTTCTTGTCTTTTATACCATTTATATTGGCAATAAACATTGTTCCTATCGTACTGAAACATCTTTGTGTCTTCCAAGCTTGATACAGTGGTTAGTGTGCCTGATGACGTCTGTTTTCTCTCAATAATTCAGTCTCAGAGCTTCAAAAAGTTGACGCTTTTGCTTTTATTTGTAATTTTTCAAAAACCTTTGATCTCTTGTTGCATGTTTCATGCCAAAGTTTTTGTTCCATGCCCTATCCACCTCCCATACAACCTTGCTGGATACACAACCTTTTTCCAGCACACAACCTCTTCTCAACATAAAACTTTCGTCCAATTTTAACTTCTCAAAACCCATCCATTAATCCATCTATCTGATCGTTTCTTCATCTATCCATCCCTGCATCACTCCACACACTTCAGGAAACATCCTAGTGTGTCTGGTGGTGTGGCGTGAGAGGTGGTTGAAAACTGTGACCAACTTTTTCATCTTCAATCTCTCGGTGGCTGACTGCATGGTGCTACTGCTTTGCATGCCTTCGTCTGTGCTGGTGGACGTCACAGGCACCTGGTTTATAGGCAGTCTCATGTGCAAACTCATTGTGTACCTGCAGGTAGTGGCTTGGTGGGCAGATTGTTTGTAATTCTTGGCGGGTGTAGGTTGGTTGTTGAACAGTGTGGAATCAGCGCTATACCAATAATTCTATTAGATAAGATTAGGTTAGTTTTTTGTACTTTTTGGCGTATTATTGTTGGCAATGTGGTTTGTGGTGGGTTGTGTGGTTGGTGGGTGTGTGGATTTGTATGTGATATGCTATGGTGGAATAGGGATGCAGATGGTTTGTGGTGAGTGCTTGTTGCATGACTTGTGATGTTGTTATGTTTTGTTGAAAAATTTCCACTGGTGGCTAGTAGTGCTAGGTGTTGGTCATGTTGGTGTCGTATTAGGATGGTTGTTAATGACAGTGAGAGTGATTGGATGGGTTCAGTAATAGCTTGTAACGAGCGGTGGCTGCTATTGCTTCAAAAAGTTAAAAATATGCAGTGAAAAAACACCTTTACCTAATTTTTATTTTTAGAGTGAAAAATAAAAATGGATAAAATTACAATGTTTTTTTGTTATTAAAATAATTCTATTAGTTTTGGAAGAAAAAGTTTCAGGCAGTTTTTTTTCAAATTAAAAAAATATTTTTCATTTTTCAGTTTGAAAACGATGTCTACATTTGTCCATGTTGAAATGATTTTAATTAATTTTTTTCAATTTTTTTGTTTTCTTTTTTTAAATTTTTTTTGAAAAAAGCTTTTTCGAAATGTGCTAGTTTTGTTGCTAGCTGGAAAACCCATTACGGTGTATTAGAGTTATTTCTCACGTTTTGTTCAGCACATTTTGTTTTTATCTTGTTTTTTAAAATTTTTTCAAAAAGTTTTGATCATAAAGAAAATTTTTTTAGAGTTCAGTTAACATTTTTCTCTAAAAAATCTATAAAAAATGTACTTGGAAAGCGTTTTTTAGTGGCGGATAAGTAAGTTGAAAGTTCCATAAAACACCAACCTGAAAAATTCAAAACAGGAAACACGCCATAATAAACTACACTTCAGTTTCTTTTGCTGTTTTTTTTGATTTTTCCGTTAAAGTTTCAAGTTATTTTTTATTTTACTTTTGTATTTTTGTTAGTCTTCATCTTTTATTGCATGAAACTCCAGCAATAATTCCAATGAAGATAGCTATTCTTAGTACTTTCATACACATTTCCAGCTAAATATAAAAAAAAACAAAAAAAATTGTATGAAATAAAAACTCCAATAAACATGTTATGGCTATTTTGCAGGCAGTAGTTACACATCTTTTGATTTTTTAGAAAAAATGATTTATTCTTCCAGTGGACGTTCAAACGACTTAATGCAATGGCATGTTCATGATCAGTTTTTTTTAACTGTTGTTTTTTTCCAAATAAAAAACTTTTTTCGCGATATTTTACGTTTCATAAAAATCTTTTTTTTTCAAAATAGAAAACAATAAAATATATTTTGATTTATTTTTAGTTTCTTTTTATTACTTATTAATAGAAATATTGTGCACAAATAATCTCTAGTTAGTATTTATTGGTTTTTGATGAGAAGGAGTAGTTTCATGTTCCTAGTGAAAACCCACAAAAGCACCTTTCATTATGTTTTATTGTTTTCTATTATTCATTTTGAAAATGTTTTGAAGTTCTCACCAAAACTGAAAAAATATTTTTTTCAAATTCATCTTTTGCGTGTTTTTCTTTTTTCATCATTCTTTTTTTTATTTTTCTTTGTCTTTTTTTTTCATTTTTCTTAATATTTATATTTTAATTTTTGCTCTCGTAATCTATTTTTTTGCTTTTCGTTATATATTTTTCCTATTTAAATTTTTTTAACCTTGTTTTTTATGCAATAAACGTTTTTAGGTTTTTTCTATTTTTTTCATTCCACAGGAATTTTTATCACCACGATCCATAGCCACCGCCACCACATTACTACCATTGTACAACACCACCACAACCAGCAAAAACTACAGCAAATACACATCACCACAACAGCATCAATAAAAACAACAACCACAACACCATAACACCAACGACAATAAAAACATCACCAAAAAAACCACAACTTCACAACACCAACAACACCACAACACCACAACACCACAACACCACAACACCATCAACACCACAACACCACAACACCAAAAACACCACAACACCACAACACCAACAACACCACAACACCACAACACCATAACACCACAACACAACAACACCACAACACCACAACACCAACGACACCACAACAGCACAACACCATAACAACAACAACAGCACAACACCAACAACACCACAACACTAACAACAACCCACACCAGGTGGTATCAGTGTCCGTTTCAGTGATGACTTTGACGGCCATATCGAGCGAGAGGTACTTTGCCATCTGCCACCCTCTCAAGTTCCCATCCACCTTTCGCAGAACCAGACTAACCATCACGTGCATCTGGCTCCTTTCGATGCTCATAGCGGCTCCGGAGTTCCAAGCGGTTGATGTGCAAGAGGCGTACAACTTCACCGTCATCAGAACCACCTGCCTCAGCGTCTCTTCTTCCGACTACCGAATCGCCTACCAGATCACCATTTTTGCTTTCATCTTTTTGGTTCCTTTTGTCTTGATGGCGTTTGCCTACTCCAGGATCGCCTGCATCTTGTGGAGCTCAACAGGACCCAACTACAGCAAGGAGAAAGCCGGAGAGGTTGGTTGTTGTGGACGCAGAAAGAACTCGGCCATAAAAACTCGATTCAAGGGACGTTCCAAGAGACCCTGGTGTTGTGCCAAAAGGTGTGACGTGAGCTTTGAAAGAGGTGGAGAAGGAGTCATTGAAATGGAAGAACTTAACCAACAAGACGGCCATATAGGTTGGTGGTGTGGAAGCGATGATGGGTGTGGTGGGGATGTTAAAATGGTTGAGGCGATGACGGTAGTGGTGATGATGAAGGTGGCGAAAATGAGGATGGTGGTGATGATGATGAGGGTGGTGGTGATGGTGATGAAGGTGGTGATGGTGATGAAGGTGGTGATGGTGATGAAGGTGGTGATGGTGATGAAGGTGGTGATGTTATAAAAGCAATAACGGTAATAGGAAGTGCATACTAATAGTAGCAAGAACATTGTTTGTGGATTCTTTATGGTGGCATTACGATCGAGGACTGGACATGATTCAGCGCCGAAACATTGAGAGAGAATTATACAGTCAACCAGTCTCAAAACAACCTTCAATAAAACTTCCTAGTTCAAAAACTCTAGGTAAACTTTCACTCTTTCCATTGTAATTCTCTCACGGATTCATAATTCTTGCTTTTTTGATTGCTTTTGATTTCATTTTGCGAAAGTAGGAACACTTTTCGGCACTTAACCCAACTCACCTTTTGTTTTATAAAAAAAACATTTTTGAAAAAAAACCAATTCGGCGTTTTTCGAAACGTCGAGAGCGGAACAATTGGTTTTGATAGCGGAGATTGAACTAAAAACTTCAAAACTTTACATTCAAAACGTGACTATTTTGTTTTTTTTTTTTGCTATTTCACTCAAAGTGATCGAGAAATCCTTAAATAGGTCAAGTGGACGTTGGAAAAAAAGGATTATGGCTTGTTTTTCCTCGACATTGTAAACGTGAATCGTTTTTATTATCGTTACTCTATTCAGGAAGTCTTCGCTGGTTTTTTTTTCATCTTTTTTTAAACCATTTTTATTCTCCCATTCTTTGTTTCATAAAATCTTTGTTATCTTGATATATATATATATATAATTGTTCCTTTTTAAAAATTAGTCTTCTTTTGTTCCTGTTTTTTTTGTTGAGTTTTTTTTTCTGTTTTTTTCTTTTTTGTTTCCTTCTTTCCAACATATTGTAATTAACAAACTCTAAGGCATTGTTGCACATGAACTGACCAAAAACACCTGCAAAATGACCGGTAGAGATTCGTTCTAATAAAGAATTCTTCACACGCACAAAGAGGTGTGTGAGCATTTGAAAATTTGAAATCAGTCGTGTTGGACCTTTGAATAATTTCCAAAAAACCTTTCTTCTTTGTGTGGTTCATCCTGAATATCACCTGAACAATACTAGACATAAGCTTCATTATTTTCATTTGTTTCTTTGCATTTTTACTTTATTGAATTATTTAGTGGTTCAAAATGACCCATGTGACAGAGTGAAACTTGGAGCTAACAAACACTACATACTATCAGAAAATTTACCTGAACTGTTGGACATTATTGGCTGTTACACATAGTTATGGGGCTTAGTCGTGGTTCAAAAATTTGACTCATTGCTGGTTATCCGCATGAATCCAAGTGATATTTCTAGGAGCTTGGTTGGTATCATCGCACCATTATTACCCTGGCGGCCTCTTCAAAGATAGCGGCCGTGCCCAGCCAATCTGTCAATCCCCTCACTTCGCGCCAACTTCGATATGTACCAGACGCCTCATTACTTCACAAAAGTTCCGCAAAAAAACAATAATATGAACGAATAGGTCAAATCAATAATAACTATATGTAATTATAAAAAATAGTACCCATGATAAAACAAAATAAAATAATGATGATAATAATAAAACGAATAATCCTCAAGATCATTATCAGTATTATCATCATCATCATCTTCTTCATCATCAACATTATCTTTGTATCTATAATTTATGGTTCAACTTGAACTTTGAATGCAGTTGAAGACAAAACGGTGAGTTAGAACTTTCGATCTAACCTTATCAAGACATTTGTAAGGCGCCCTTTAGCACCATGTTCAAAAGCGCTCGCATAGAAACGGTTTCACTCGCAGTGGGCTACTGAAAAACTGGACAGTCTAGGAAGGCGTCTACTCATTAATTGAGTTGTCATTTTTAAAACTTGAATTTGGGCTCACCCGATCACACTTGACAGCGAAACAGGCTAACCATTATAAACTTGTAGGCATTTGTATATTTCAATGATCTATTCAATTAAAAAGATTAATCAGTATTCAACTGAATTATTTGAAATTTAATTTTCAATCTTTTATGCTATTTATATTTGATTTTTTATGCAAATATGTTGCCTAGCTTTGAACCTTTGTACATTATTACAATGTCCGTCATTGAAGGAGTTTATTTTCTCTGTCCGTGAGGAAGGTGATCGAGTCCTCATGCGTGCGGGTGCATGAGTAGATAGCGAAAAAAAATCTTCAAAAATAATCGCGTGTTTAATATAAATCGGAGTTGAAACATGTTATCAATTTTTTAAGAGAGGCAGATGGTTGAGTTGGAAATTACGGAAGCGAAAGGAGGAGGAAAACAATGGAAGAAACAGAAGGGGGAGTGATACAAAACAATGAAAGAATGACAATGAAAAAAAAAATAAACAAAAAAATGGATAAAAAATGAATGAATGATGAAATAGAAAAATTAAAAAAATTATTTAACAAAAAATGGAAAAATAATCCAACAAAAGAATTAATTCTTGATACGACAAAAGAAATCATGAATTAATAAAATAATAAAAAAAAAAGAGTGAATGAAGAAATGGGTGACCAGCTTTGTTGGTCTGAAGTGCAGTCTTCTCTGCTTTATTGTTGTGGTTGTTGTTTGTTGATGGAGTTGATATTTTTTGTGGAGGTAGTTGTTAGTGGGGTGGTTGTTGGTGGGGTGGTTGTTGGTGGGGTGGTTGTTGATGGGGTGGTTGTTAGTGGGGTGGTCGTTAATGTAGTGGTGTTTTTGGTGGGGTGGTTGTTAGGGGGGGGGTTGTTGGTGTAGTGGGGTTGTTGGTGGGTTGTTGTTAGTGGGGTAGTTGTTGGCGTAGTGGTTGTTGTTGTTAGTGGGGTAGTTGTTGGCGTAGTGGTTGTTGTTGCTAGTGGGGTGGTGGTTATAGAAGTCAACATTGTTGTGGGTTGAGTTGCTGATGTGATGAATGGCCGATGCGTATGTAGGCCTGAAGATAACGGAGCTGCAGTCTATGAAGGATGTCTTGCTAATTGGCAGACGTGAAATATTACAAGTAATTTGGGCCACTTTGGAAAAACAAAATAAATTATTAACAAAAAAATATTAACAAAAATAACCTTTCGAGTCGATTGAGCTGAATTTAAAATTGAAGTTTCTGTTCTGAAGTAAAAAATTCTAAATCGACGAAAAACTGTTTTCAATAATTGTTTTTCATTGAATTTAGAGAATAAAAAATTGAAGTATGTAAAAGCTATTTAATGAGGTTTGTGGAACTAAAATTACAGAGTTTTGAAAAAATCACACAAAAAGTCACGTTTTGCTGTTGAAAAAGTTTTTGTAGTGTTAAGTAGAAGAGGCGTGGGGTTTGTGCGGGCACGCAAAAAAAGGCGTTTGAGGGGGGAAGTGGTTGGGTTGTCTTTTTTTTGAGAATTTTTTTTATAATTGTTTTGTTGTTATTTCGTTGTTGTTGTCATTGTGGTTGTCGTTGTGTTTTTTCGGTAGTAGTAGTAGTAGTAGTAGTAGTAGTAGTAGTAGTAGTAGTAGTAGTAGTAGTAGTAGTAGTAGTAGTAGTAGTAGTAGTAGTAGTAGTAGTAGTAGTAGTAGTAGTAGTAGTAGTAGTAGTAGTAGTAGTAGTAGTAGTAGTAGTAGTAGTAGTAGTAGTAGTAGTAGTAGTAGTAGTAGTAGTAGTAGTAGTAGTAGTAGTAGTAGTAGTAGTAGTAGTAGTAGTAGTAGTAGTAGTAGTAGTAGTAGTAGTAGTAGTAGTAGTAGTAGTAGTAGTAGTAGTAGTAGTAGTAGTAGTAGTAGTAGTAGTAGTAGTAGTAGTAGTAGTAGTAGTAGTAGTAGTAGTAGTAGTAGTATTATTATTATTATTATTATTATTATTATTATTATTATTATTATCACCATTTTTGTAATGAATCCAATTTGTAGAGCTCTAAGAAGAGCAACTGAGATTACGTCATGGAAGGCAAATGTTACAAGAATACTTTAAAAAATCAAAAAGTTTGCTGAAAATTAACGCAAATTTCTTAATAAAAGCCACTAAGTAAGCGCTTTTAATCAAGACATTTGTATAGCGCTGATTCCTAGTCTATAAAAGCGCTCAGTATCCCGATCAAGTGAACAATACTCTCTAACTACCTTTAAATCCTGCCAAAGCATCACTTTCTAGAAACTTCACGTGGTGAGCGATTGGTGTAATGCCTTAAAAAGCAATAAGAACCAAGTACCCGAACAAAACTGAATAATAATTGAAAAAAAATTATTCTCAATCTTTTATGCCTAAAAACTTCGTGCTGATTCCCAAGTTTTTATTTAAACCTCTGAGTCCTTGCGGTTTTGATTATTTTTTTTCGAAACTTTTAAAATCACGCAAGCATTTCCAAGTCCAAAAACGTCTATCCACATTCGCCCTTTCCACATTTTTTTCATTCTCTCCATGATTTCGAACAAAACCTTGGCTTAAGCCGCTTAGATAATGCACCTTCCACACACGCATGATCTGGTGGGGCGTTTGAAAGCTTTATGAAGATAGCGATTGCCCGTGAAAATCCGATCTTAAACTTCTTTCCCCAGAGTGATATAATCAACGTTTCGCCTGTCGCTTGTGGCCTAGTGCTTAGCGAGCTAGGCTGTAAAACAGAAAGCTAGGTGTTCGATTCCCGCTCAAGCTTGGGTTTGAGTTGTAAAGAGACAACTCAACTAAAGAAAAACACCGCGTTAGAATGATATAGGGCCTTTCCAGCGTTGTTTCCAAGAATTTTTATACGGAAAAAAACTAGTTATGGTTTCAAGGCCACCGGAGGTTAAGCCGCCTTCGGGATAATTCCTGCTCTTCACATGCTTTAACTTCGGTGACGCCGATAAAGTTTATTAAATTATGTATTTTTTAATATTTTCTTGTTATTTAGTTTTTATTTCAAAAAGGCTAAAGTTGTTTTTTTAGGCTTCGAGTTTTTTAATTGAATTTTGTGTCAATTCTTTTTGGGATTTCAGCGAATCTTTTGTTTATCCCTTCAGACCTTCGAATCAAGAAAATAAAATTACTTTTGTTATTATTAACATAATCTCTACATAAAATACTCAAAATTCCTTTGTTAACAGCTTTCTTGGTTTTATCATTAAAATTAAAAAACAATCGAACCAAGTTAACGTTGAAACAAAACAACAAAATCTTCTTAAAGTTTTTTTTTCTTCAAATTTTTTTTTCTTTTTTCAGTTCAAATTTGCTTTTCGATGACAGTTTGATGCACTTGAAACACCCCTCGACTCTGCTGCGCCACACCACCATCGCACCAACACCGGTTATTCACTTCTGCCGCCACAAAATGTGCCCTTATTACCAGCCACGTGGGCAGTTCTTGTTTTGTTGTTGTTGCTGCTGTTGCTGTTGTTGTTGCCGTTTCTGTTGCTGTTGTTGTTTTCGTTGTTGCTGTTGTTCAAAATTATTTTCGTTATTTTGTTTGCTGTTATTGTACTTAGCAGTTGTTGTATGTTTAGTTGCTTTATTTGTTATTATGAGCCACAGAAAATATCCAACAAAACAAGACACTGGTTTGCCGTTCAGTTAACAGTACGATCTTGTACTCTAAAATTCTATGCCTCTTTATGCTGTACTAAGAAATACAATGCAGTACAATGGAAAAATTTGCAGTACAATGGGGAAATTTGCAATACAATGGAGTAATATTCAGTACAGTGAAGTAATATGCAGTACTTGGAACTGAATGGGGGCATCTCAGCCGGTGCCATGGAAACCGAGAAGCAGGATTTAACTCAATTTCTTCATAACTTTCAATTAAATCGTCTAACAATGGGCTGGGCTTCACATCTTCTCAGGGTTGAGGTCACCATACTAATATTCGTTACTGCCTTGTAGCACAAAGACGAAGCATACAGAGTGGCATAATGGCAGAGTCTTAAGACCTCTATTGTGAATGTTGGCTCACAAAGAAGAAATGAATGAATGACTGGAAGAAAGAATGAATGATTGAATGAATGACTGGATGAATGAAAAAATAAAAATAAAATAAAATAAATAAATAAATTAATTAATTAAAATTTAATGTTTTCTTAAAGCCCGTTGTTTGCGAAGTGGGTTTGCCTAAGAGACGTTTAAACTCTATTGAGGATCAAGTCAGAGAAATCTTGGTGAAAGTGTGTTTTAGGCTGTTTATGGAAATTCACCAGCGAAGTTGACAAGTGGAGGCTGGATGGAAGGAGACCGATGGGTGAAAAGGTTTTAAGAAACTGACTGATGCGACTGGGAGCCGGATTGAGAGGTTTTGAGTGATTCATGTGGGTGTCGATGAAGAGAAGATTATATAAACGATCAAGTCAGACGCGAAAAGCACTGAAATAGTAAGTCTGAAGGTCAGTTTTGACTGCATGTTTCTTTTAAAAATTTCAATTTTGAAGTAAAAAAGCTGGAAAGCCACATGAAAGAAAATTGCAACGATCCGCTTTTGAAAGGACTAATGAGACTGCGAAGGAAAAAGCGGTAGTCCGAGGCAAAAGTTTGCGTACCTGTTTCATAGTTTGTGTGAAAAGTTGACATTTGAGAAGTGCGAAAAATAAAAGAACTAAAGTTGAGATTTGAGTCTAGAATGACACCTAGAAGTGTGACTTTTGTGGTTTACCTTTAAATGAATCTAGGAAAACCAATCGATTAGAAAAGAAAGACAATTAGATATTAGGACAAAACTGGGGTTAGGGTTGTCATAGGAGGCTTCAATGAAGAGACTAACCCCATCAGCGAACTGATGGAAGAACAAGTCACGCTGTTCGATGATTCTGCTAACAGGAGATGTATGAAGAGGAGAGTAGTGGACTGAGAGCGGCTCCTTGGGGACGCCAGCAATTAAGGAGATAGGGGCATAAAACTTCCATACTTGACTCCAACTCTTTTTCCGTGAAAGTTCGTGGAAATATCTTTCGAAATAAATTGAAAAAAAAAACAATTTTATTTTAAATAATGAAAAAATAAAATTAAAAACAGAAAACCTTGAAGTCATACGTATTTTTTATCGCAATTAACGTTGAAAACACTGTTTTGAGTAGACGTTTGAAACAGATTTTTAGATGTACAATAATGATTTTGAAACTTTTAAAATGAAAATATAAAAATTTAAGATTTCCAAAACTAACAGAATTTTATTATAAATGCAGAAAAATTAATTTTCAAAATGGAAAAAAAGATTTTAAAAAGTAAAAAAAAAATTTCAGATTTGAAAATGGCTTTAAAATTAACGAAATGAATTTAAAAATGAAAAAAATAATCAAAATACGAAAAAATAAATTTAAAAAAAAAATTAAGTATAAAATTTTTTTAATGAATTTAAAAAATTAAAAACTTGACTGTAATGACTCAATTTCAACTTTATCTTCATGCCTGGCCTCATTTGAGGGTGCCTCCTCCAAGCCCACACCTTCCAATAACACTGAATCCACGCGCCTAGCCGAGAGATCAGTTAAAAAAGGTATGAAAGTTGCAATTGAAGGAAGTTTGTTGGAAAAGATCATTCAAAAATGATTCTCGAATGTTTCTACGGCACATTTATGAAAGTTGATATATTCAATAAGTTTAATTAAATTAAAAAATTCGAAAAAATTAATTAGTTTATTTAACTTAATAAATTTAATAAACTTAAATTCAATAAGCATGATTGACTCATTAAGTATGATTAACTCAATGATCATGATTGACTCAATGAGCATGATTAACTCAATAAGCATGATTAACTCAATAAGCATGATTGACTCAATGAGCATGATTAACTCAATAAGCATGATTGACTCAATGAGCATGATTAACTCAATAAGCATGATTAACTCAATGAGCATGATTGACTCAATGAGCATGATTAACTCAATAAGCATGATTGACTCAATAAGCATGATTAACTCAATAAGCATGATTAACTCATTAAGCATGATTAACTCAATAAGCATGATTAACTCAATAAGCATGATTAACTCAATAAGCATGATTAACTCAATAAGCATGATTAACTCAATAAGCATGATTAACTCAATGAGCATGATTAACTCAATAAGCATGATTAACTCAATGAGCGTGATTAACTCAATAAGCATGATTAACTCAATAAGCATGATTAACTCAATAAGCATGATTAACTCAATGAGCATGATTAACTCAATAAGCATGATTAACTCAATGAGCATGATTAACTCAATAAGCATGATTAACTCAATGAGCATGATTAACTCAATAAGCATGATTAACTCAATGAGCATGATTAACTCAATAAGCATGATTAACTCAATAAGCATGATTAACTCAATAAGCATGATCAACTCAATAAGCATGATTAACTCAATAAGCATGATTAACTCAATAAGCATGATTAACTCAATAAGCATGATTAACTCAATGAGCATGATTGACTCAATAAGCATGATTAACTCAATGAGCATGATTAACTCAATAAGCATGATTAACTCAATAAGCATGATTAACTCAATAAGCATGATTAACTCAATAAGCATGATTAACTCAATAAGCATGATTAACTCAATAAGCATGATTGACTCAATGAGCATGATTAACTCAATGAGCATGATTAACTCAATAAGCATGATTAACTCAATGAGCATGATTAACTCAATAAGCATGATTAACTCAATAAGCATGATTAACTCAATAAGCATGATTAACTCAATAAGCATGATTAACTCAATAAGCATGATTAACTCAATGAGCATGATTAACTCAATAAGCATGATTGACTCAATAAGCATGATTAACTCAATAAGCATGATTAACTCAATAAGCATGATTAACTCAATAAGCATGATTAACTCAATAAGCATGATTAACTCAATGAGTTTGATTGACTCAATGAGTTCAATAGAAGTATTTTAGTTCGAGAAAGAATTAATCTTTACAATATTTTACTACTTATTCAAACATTAAATTAATTAAATAACTAAGTCTTGAAATTAAACCTTTCGACTTAAAACTTTAAAAGTGGATTTCAAAAATGTTAAAATCATTAAGTCACGTGTCACAGACATGCCATTCAAGTGGTCAAAAACTATTACCTTCAGCTTGTGTCATTTTTATTTTTTTCATTATAATTTGACATGATTTTCATCATTTGTGGTCTTTACTATTTTTTTTGTTTTCAATGTTGTATTAATAATAGTTTGTTAGTTCCATTATTTAATTTTTGTCTTATATTATTATTATTATTATTATTATTATTATTATTATTATTATTATTATTATTATTATTAGTTTTATTATTAGTTTTATTATTAGTTTTATTCCCATTCCATCCATATATGCGGCTCCGTCAGAGACCCCAAGAAGTTAAGGGGACTCCATAACGCCAGAAGTGCTTCAACCTCCTCACACCGCTGCCGCGAGAGCAAGAAGCATTCTTTTCATAAAACATCGTTTTAAATTTATTTTTATTTTTTATTTTTCATATTGTTTTTTAATTAGCTTTTTGTTTTTTTTGTTTTCATTCGAGTATTAATTTTATTTTGTTATTTTCTGGTTTTTTTTTCAAATCTTTCTTTTTATCATTTTTTTTATACTTTCATGACAATTTCTTATAATTAATAATATTATTTTTAATACTATTATCCAAAAAAATGTGCTTATATCATGACTTTGAAACAAGCAAGCATCCATCAAAGAGGCAATGAAGAAGGAAATAATTAATAAATATGTCAAGCTCTTTCTCTTTTTTTTAGGATTTCATCTGTGAAATGTTTTTTTGAGATTTTTTTTTTTTTAAATTAACTTTCAATTGCAACATCGAGATTGTATCTAGCCCCCATCCAGCCTCGATCGAAACCTATCGGTATTTTAATTTTAATAACCCAAAGAATAAAACAAAAAATTGTAAAAACAATCAAATAAAATTAATAAATATATAAAGTGTTAACATTTTTTTAAAATTGAAAGTCATAAACAATAAAAAAATGAAATAAAAAGATACTTTTCCGATCTCTGTTTTCTTCTGGCCATCTTGAGGAGGTCAGTGCGGACCATTGATAATCATTGCTCCTCCCACAACCAGCATGCCTACCAGTGCTTCTAGGTGCTTCGAGGCCTCTCGTGTTCAAAGTCCTTCTTTATGTCCTTGTCTTTGTCTCTTTTCCTTCCTCCCTGTCTTCTTCTTCTTCAACATTCTTTCTTTCTTCTTGTTTCCTTTGTCACATCCTAGGTTTCTCTGTGTGTTTTCCTGTATCATTCTCTTAGTTTTTTTTACTTTTTGTCATTTTTTGCTTCTTTTTTATGTTTTTATGTATTTTTCTTCCGTTCACCTTCATTCATCATTTTTCTTTTCTTGCTATACAAAAGAACATAATAAAAAAAAGAAATTTTATTATAGTGGCATTAACCCCGTGGAGTTTCAAAGCTACCACTTGTTCTTTCATCTATCATCCTTTCCTCTTTCATCTTTTCTCCTTCTGCCCCCTCCCTCTTCACACCAACACCCACATACCACAGTAGAGGACAACCACCTTCGAAACTGTTTTTTTTAAACAGAAGCAAAAGGAAGTCCACGCCCTTGATTGAATTAAAGTAATTGAAAATCTATCGTTGAAACAACCGTTAAACTTATCGTTAAAACAACCGTTAAACTTATCGTTAAAACAACCGTTAAACTTATCGTTAAAACAACCGTTAAACTTATCGTTAAAACAACCGTTAAACTTATCGTTTAAACAACCGTTAAACTTATCGTTAAAACAACCGTTAAACTTATCGTTAAACCAACCGTTAACCTAATCTCCAAACTGATGGTTAAATGCTTGTTAAATTTAACGTTCTAAGACTCGTTAACCCACTCGTTAGAGCAATGGCCCATAAATATTAAACATTAAACAAGTTGGGATTTAATAACAATGGCTATTAAGATTTCACTTCTTTCGCTTTATTGAAATCGAAAATCGAAACTCGTCAAAGCCCACCCATCAAACAATTCAGCCTTCTCGAAACTTCGTACAGTGCTGATCACGTGCTGTCAAAGCCTAGTCTCATGTACTGAAAGGTGTTTCATAACTTGTTCTCGGCAACGATCAACTTCCCAGTAGCAGAAGCAAATGAGAACCTCAAAGAGGCGTGGCGGCACGTTGGTTTCGAGACCACTGATTTACGAGTCATAAAAGAAATGGAAAACCATAACGGGACTCGTATCGTCTTTATGACCGTTGGTTTGACACTCCGATCATCACGCACATGAGGTAGGTCCCTGTTATTAGGCACTTAAAATGGCTTTAATTAATATTAAAATTATATTTCGATTGGAACTATCACTCAAACTTCAATGCATTGTGGATTTGGAACTTGTGGGAACCTAATGGTGCATATGAAAAACCATTTTATTATTCTACAGTTCAAACTCACGACGTTTTCATAACCAAGAGATATTCATGAAACATTGAATTACAAAAAATCAAATATAAAATATGGATTTCGAAGCGCCAAGGCAAGCAGCTGAAGAAGGAACTTGATCATACAAAACTTCCTCCTCCTACAAGCTTTTCAGAAATTTTCCACACTTCATGCTATAAGCACAACCTCTCAACAACTAAATCTTTTTATAACAAAACCCCCGTTAGAATAATCAGTGTATTTCTGTTCACGAGAAAGAATGGTGCAGTTCCAGTGGAGCTACAGAGCCTGGGCAGTAGATTGTGGAGGTCAGCAGTTGTGCGTGCAGCGGACACTTCTCAATACAACATTATTCATCATGGACCATTTCATAACAAACCAACGCCTACATAACATAATCAAATGTTTTCATACAATCCACAGACTATAACTCTTCCCACAGAACCCCAAAACTCCACGGGGTTGATGCCACTATATTAATATTTGTATTTGTATTGTATTGTATTGTGTACACAACCAAAGAAACTACACTTAACGGTATCCGACTTTTATTAAAACGATAAAATATTTTTCCAACACTAGCAATCTTTATACACTCCTACAGGAAGCAACCAGAACAGGTCAATGAAGGAGGAGGCTTCGAAGAGGAGCAAGGGTTACAAGGTCCCGCCAGAGGAGAGGATGGGGGGGAATGAAGGGAACACAGATCATGTTGTTCTTAAGGAAGAAGGGAATGAGATCCTGACTCTCAAAAAGTCAGAAATCAACAAAAAATTCTGCAAGATTCTCAATAGAAACTGCCACAACGTCCACAACGGCCACAACAGCCACAACAGCCACAACAGCCATAGCAGCCACAGCAGCCACAGCGGTAACAGCGGGCACAGTAGCCACAGCGCTCACAGCCACAACAAACACAAGAATTTGAATTTCAACAACTTTGCTTCCAAAGATTCCAGCAGCTCTAGCCACAAAAATATTGTCATTAGCCACAACAAAACTAATGCTTTAAACAAGGCTTGCGGTCTCAACACTCTCAACAACAACATCAACAACAACATCAACAACAACATCAATAACATCAACAACAACATCAACAACAACACCTTCAAATCCACCTACAAAAACATCAACTACAAGAACCACCTACACAACGACGACAAAAACTTCTTCCCGAATAGCAACATTATTTCTCGACGCAAGGTGGCGCGCATGCTTATCTGCGTCGTCGTCCTCTTCTTCATCTGTTACCTGCCCATCCTCTCTTACAACATCTTCAGGTGAGTTGGAAGCATTTCCAAACCATGATTCTAATATCCATCTCTCAACAACCACGTGTGAAGACAAATTTGGATTTTTAATTATGAAACAAAATAGAGGAATACATTTTAAAATGAGTTATTGTATATATTTCCAATACAACAAAGGTAAATATATTAATATATACCTTTTTAAACTTCAATTTTATCGTTAATTTACAAAATATATTGTGTTTTACTCATACCTCTTGCGTGAGAGTCCATCAGCCACTGGCAATCTTTTCATACTTGCCTCAGGTTCTATGCATTACATCAACCACGGAATGGCCAGGTTCACAACTCCATCAAACCATATGAGCCTCAATTGTCCACCACTACAAAACATTATTAACCGTTCACCAAACCATATGAGCCTCAATTGTCCACCACTACAAAACATTATTAACCGTTCACCAAACCATATGAGCCTCAATTGTCCACCACTGAGCATTAGTCCTTACTCATTGTGGCTCACATGTAGTGTCATTCGAACACACATTTGTCTTGTTTTTACAGACATATTGCATCGTTCCATCAAGCATGAAATATTTTAGATTTACACTTTGAAGTTCCAGCTTTTCAAATCTCAACACCCTTTTATTATTGACGAAGACTCTCTACCGACAAGAACAATATTTCTGTTTCCAATGTATAGGAGTTGATTCAATGCAGAGAAGACTGGATTCTTCAACATTAGGATGCCAGTCCTCTTCTTTGACTTGTAATTCTTCCAGGAAGAATGAAGTCTGCAAAACATTTGGTTTTTTTTCAACGTGTTTTTGCATGGAAAAAGTGGTTTTTAAAAAGTATGAGTCGTCTTTGGGTTTTAAAGTGAGACTTCAAACATAATTATCAAAGCTGGCTTATAATATTCAACACCTCAGTATCTTAACGATGGACAGTCCCAGTTGCTTGGCTTCTTTTAAAAATTTGGACTTAATAATAGTTTTCAAAAAAATTGGAATTTAAACACCACCTATTTGACGAAATATTTCGAAAAATTATGAAAAAAATTGATAAAAAGTTGATTTGAAAGAGGAAAGTGAAATTGAAAAAAAACCAATAAATTGGAAAATTCACGTTTTTAAAAATTGAAAATGGAAAAACAGAAGCTCAACTTTTAGAAGAAAAGGTATTTTAGAAAAGAAAAGAATCTTGAAGCATGTTTCCAATACGCTAATGGACTATATTGGCATAATAATAAAATTAAATAGAAAAATTCAATACAAAGTCATTCGAAGTATTGCTCTCAGCCTAAGAGGGCTTCAAGAAAAGATATAATCTTTGGTAATTTGATGCAAATTAGTAAAATCTGAAATAAATTATCCGCTGTGATGATAAATTTGATTTTAAATTGCTTGAATCTTCTAGATAATCAACTTCATAAAAATTAATAATAACAGTAATCTTCTTTTTCTCCAGTTCCGAGATCTATTAAAGTACAATGGGCCATGCGATGAAGTAATTGAAGTAGTGATTAAGATTTTCACAATGAAGCTGTGAAATATTTTTATTCACTAAAAGATTTTCCAAAAAACAACAAAGTATGGCTGAAGACTTGTGTGGTGACTAGTTGCACTGAATGCACTTGACAACTTCAACCAACTAGCTCCTGTTTGTAATAAAGATATCAGACTTTTCTCGAAAAGTCTTCACTGGTTTCAAAACATTTTGGGTCAACGCCACTTCTTTACTTCTCATGAACTCAAGTATTCTCTCCATCCAACAACCTTCTACCCAGCAACCTTCCACCCAACAACCCTCCACCCAACAACCCTCCCCCCAACAACCCTCCACCTAACAACCCTTCATCTCAACGTACTGCCCCTCCCACCAACAACCTCTTTCCATTCAACAACCCACGTTAATTTAAAGAACAAAAAAATAACTCTCTGAGCTTTTGTTCATAAAATAACCTTCCAAGTGATCTCAACTAAAAATTCTGCAAGACTTTGTAGCGTAACCTGTACAAGCAACGAAAACTGAAGAAAAAACAATAGTAGCTGCTACAACAACAGTTGTAGTAATAATAACGACAACAATAGCAGTAGTAACAACAGCACCTTTAATAAAAGAAGTAAAAGTGGACAATTGGTTAATATTGGTTCAGTATCAAGCCTTTCCTTCGGCGGTTCCTTGAAATTCCACACAAATTTATCACCAGATGTTATTATTTGTTATCTCAGTGTGGGTTGATATTGCATTTTCAGTACATAATATGCTAGTTAATGTTGAAAAATCTCTTTATTTGAGGCCATTTCATTTTAAATGTTCTACCTTTTCATGACTTTCAACGTTTACTGTCCTTCCACAAGTTTCACTACCTCTCAGCCTTTATCATTTTTCTTCATAGCCCCTCATAAATCATATTTAGGCAAAAGCCAGAAACGGCTCAAAAAACCACAAAAAAAAACAAAACAACAAAAACAGCAAAATATACAAAAAGGAAACCTATCAAATGAAAAAATTAAGAAAAAAAACAAAAAAAGTGTTTAATGGCCAGAAATAAAAGTAATGGCTTGAAGAATGAAGGCTGGTTTTCAATGGCATTGTGAGGCCTCTTCCACGCCTGACGATCTTGCACCTTCCAAGGACACGATGCTACCGCTCGGTGGAACGCCCCATCTACTTACTATAGTTAAATAGTAACCGAGGCCAGCAGCTACTACTAAGGTGACAGCAATAATTACAATAATAACATCGATGACGACTACAACAACTACAAAAACAACAAGTACAACAGCAACAACTATAACAGCAACAACTACGAAAGCGACGACTACAAAAGCGACAATTCCAACAACTACAATTACAACAGCAACAACAACAACAACAACAGCAACAACTAGAACGGCAAAAATTACAACAGCGACATCTGCAATAACTACAAGAAAATCAGCATGACTATAGAAGGATTTCTCATGCTAGTAAGAGGGATCAATTGTGGAGACTGAATCTTTTTTTTTTATTTGAATATCGCAAATGATTTTGAAATAAAAAGAAGAAAAAAATAAAACGAAGAAAAACCACAAAAAAACAAAAATAATAATAAGAAAAACCACAAAAAAACAAAAATAAAAATAAGAAAAACCACAAAAAACAAAAAAAAGATTTATTGACAAACGGGTTGAGGGTGGTTTCGTGAGCATCGGTTTTCGGATTGCTGAAAGTATTGTTGCTCGTGGAATTGAAACGTTGGAAGGGAAAAAGAAGCCTACTTTGCATATCATGTGTGGGTGGGGGTCGCTGTTTTTGGAGCTGTTGCTGGTTGTCAATTTAGCGTGTGGTGTATTTTTTTGTTGTTCTAAACTATTGTTCAGGTAATGTATAAAATGAAATGAAAAATTGAAATTTCATTTGTGTTTGAGTAACATACTGGATTGTGTTCCTTTGAACTGTGGCCTCGAAACTCTACGGGGTTAATGCCACTATAATAATATTCGTGTTTGTATTGTATTGTATTGTATTAACATCACATACAGTATCATTCTGAAAGTGAGAGACCTCATAAAATTGGAACAAAAACTGAGGTCAACTCTTTAAAAAACCATCAACTCATTAAACACTCACCCAAAAATTTTCCGTACCTTATATAATTCACTCTAGTCTGCAACCAATCATTCTGGCTTGTTTTTCGCTTCTTTCCACTTCATCAAAGTCGCTGAAATAATCCTAAAATGATGTTTTCAATTTACCAACGATTTATTGTTTGCATCCCGTTTATGGATCTTCACTTCCAATTTTTCGGCATTTAAAATTTAAATGTCAAAAAATTCCATTGTATCAGACTCTCTCTTTTATTTCAGTTCCTATAAAAAAACTCAACGCATGTTGAGACGACGAACCCGTTTTCTTCTCATGTATTTTTCCATTTGAAAAAGCATTTTTAAGAAAACCGTTATTTTCCACTTACATCTGTTGTTTTTTTCTTTTTTTTATTAATGTTCCTTTTATGCATCTTTCAAAAAATTCTTAAACCTCCGTTCATCAACATTTTTTAAACTGTCAAAACCTCTTTTAAGCGTTTTTTAGTTTTTTTCACTAGCAGAAAAAAACTTTAGTTTTACTGATAAATTTTTTTTCTTATGCAACTAACTCCCTGAAAAACATCACCAATGAACCACTCATCAACTTCCAATAATCATTCCACTTTAGGCTTTTTTCCGCTTTTCGTCTACCGATAACTCCAATCGAAACAACAGCTACCATCCGCACAACAGCTAACACAACCACAACAATCACCACTACTACTAGTGACTACAACTATCATCACAACAGCAACAATCATTACAACAACCTGCACATCACCCACCTTTCTCTACTTCCTCTCTTTTTCCATCCATCTTTCTTCACTCACTCTTCCTCACTTATCATTTCCTATCTATCTTTTTTCACCCACTTTTTTCCACTCTTTCTCCTCTCATCCACCCACCTACCCATCACCACCCACCTACCCATCACCACCCACCTACCCATCACCAACCACCTACCCATCACCACCCACCTACCCATCACCACCCACCTACCCATCACCACCCACCTACCCATCACCACCCACCTACCCATTACCACCCACCTACCCATCACTACCCACCCACCCATCACCACCCACCTACCCATCACCACCCACCTACCCATCACTACCCACCTACCCATCACCACCCACCTACCCATCACCACCCACCTACCCATCACCACCCACCTACCCATCACCACCCACCTACCCATCACCACCCACCTACCCATCACCACCCACCTACCCATCACCACCCACCTACCCATCACCACCCACCTACCCATCACCACCCACCTACCCATCACCAACCACCTACCCATCACCACCCA
>OX387247.1:10794942-10799942 GCA_947562095.1 Branchellion lobata
TTTTTTTGAAGATTGAACCATTAACTTTTTTTTAATGTTTTTTTTGCATTATATGGGAATTTTGACAAAAAAAATTTTCAAAACCGGAGGGCCCTTCATGAATTATTCATTTTTAATTTTTTTTTCAATAAAACTTCCTTAATCAATTTGATTTATTAAAAAAACTTTTTTTTTGTAAAGATTTTCAAAATGATTTTTTTTGAATTAATTTTTTTGAAGAACACTTCAATTTTCAATTTTTTAATTAAAAAAAAAAAAATTTGTATAAAGTTTTAAAATGACTTTTCATGGAAATCACGTTTAATAACTTTTCATATAATTTTTTAAAAATATTTCTGAATATATTTTTTCCATAAAAACCATGAAAATGGGTTTCTAAAAAACATTTTTTTAAATAATTTTCAATAATTTTTCTGTGAAATGCTTAAAAGACAGCGCACAAAGACAAGTAATCTTAAAGTGGCGTTAGTCCATCATGCTTCGAAGACTTCACAGAACAAGGCAAACACTCCTAAAAGAAGTCACTTCAAATGATCAAGCATATGCAAGGATGAAAAGCCAGAAAAGTGTTCTTTGTTAAATAATTAAACCTTCTTATTTAATTTCTCTTTTTTTTTAAATTATTTTGTTATCTTTTTTTTATTTTGTTTTTTTTTTCAATAAAAACTTGCAAACCTTCTAAGGACCAGAGTTTTGTTAATAGTTCGATTTATCAATTTAATCCAATCTAAATTCTTAAAAACCATTAGATGCCGGAAAATAACAGGTTTTACAACTTATTATTAAAAAAAACATTTTTTTATTAATAAATATTAATTTCATAAACATAACTCCTCATTGATTTAAAAAATGGAAATGAGAGACAAACCTGGTCCTGGCTGTATTTTCATTTCAACACATCAACTTGCGCGTATATTATGAGTTTTATTTTTAAAATAAAATTTTTCATCAACTTGACCGTAATGTAGATTCTCATTCGATTACCTTTGCAAACTTTTGAGCCATAATTCGTAACTAAAACTGAGTTTTTTTTAAATAAATAAAAACGTATAAAAACATTAGCTGAAAAACAAGTAGTTACTTTAAACCTAACAAAACTCTATGGCGTGAGAAGTTGTCAAAAATCTGATAATTGAAAATGATTCACACCCCGGTACGATTAATGGCAAATAAGACCAAGAGACAATCTTCCTGATGCATCGAAGTTTCAGTGTAAAATAATTACAAATAAAAGCCAAAAAATTCAGAACTTAATGTCAAAGAAGTCAAATATAATTCGAAATAATTAGGAAAACCCCAACGTTCTGATGCTCCACAAGAGGCGAAGTAACGACATGTGGAAATGGAATAATTTTGAAAGCTTAAACTGCTGAGGATGTAGATTTGCTTGGGCTGATGATTGTAATGGTATGGTCGTGCTGAAGCTTTCTTAATTTTACTTCTTGAAGGGCGATTATTGGGATAAATTTATTAAAAAAATTAACAACAAACTAAAGTATTGTAATCTTGTTGAAGAAAATATTTGTTGAAATCTACATTTGTTGAAATCTACATTTGTTGAAATCTACATTTGTTGAAATCTACATTTGTTGAAATCTACATTTGTTGAAATCTACATTTGTTGAAATCTACATTTGTTGAAATCTACATTTGTTGAAATCTACATTTGTTGAAATCTACATTTGTTGAAATCTACATTTGTTGAAATCTACATTTGTTGAAATCTACATTTGTTGAAATCTACATTTGTTGAAATCTACATTTGTTGAAATCTACATTTGTTGAAATCTACATTTGTTGAAATCTACATTTGTTGAAATCTACATTTGTTGAAATCTACATTTGTTGAAATCTACATTTGTTGAAATCTACATTTGTTGAAATCTACATTTGTTGAAATCTACATTTGTTGAAATCTACATTTGTTGAAATCTACATTTGTTGAAATCTACATTTGTTGAAATCTACATTTGTTGAAATCTACATTTGTTGAAATCTACATTTGTTGAAATCTACATTTGTTGAAATCTACATTTGTTGAAATCTACATTTGTTGAAATCTACATTTGTTGAAATCTACATTTGTTGAAATCTACATTTGTTGAAATTTACATTTGTTGAAAGCAAAACTTTTTGAAAGCAGCATTTTGTGTCGAAGTAAATTATGTAAGTATATCTGATGGGCTGTCGCACAACTAGCGTGGAGATTTTATGGTTTTTTTACGGCTTTGAAGCACCCTTAAAAGTGGAGAGGCTCTGTCATGAAAATCTCAAAAGATTTGATTTTTTAATCAATCTTGAAAAACGAATTTTAATAATGAAGTTTTAAAAATAGATCTCGGAAAAATCATTTTTAAAATCAAGTTTTATAAATTATATTTGAAAAACAAATTTTTAAAAATTAATTTTTTAATAAAATTTTCCGAATTAAATTTGAAAATTCTATTTTGAAATTAAATTTTTGAAGGTTATTTTTTCAATGAGTTTTGAAAAAATGGTTTTGAAAAAACAACAAATAGAAAAATTGAGGTAGAAAGAAGGGTGGTGGAAGTCATGGAAAAAACAATTCAGCCCAAAAATCATAAAATATTTAATGAAACAAATGTTTTTCTTGAATTTAAATTATTTTTTTAGATGTTTAATATTCAAATTGTCTATCTCTGTATAAGGATATCTATACAAGGGACCTGATGGGAGTACTAGTGAGGTTTGCTATTGAATATGGTAACAAAGTGGGATATTGAAAACGTCAAAAGTTGAATTTTAATGTTTGACACGTGAACTAATTCATGAGTGACAATAATCAGGACTCCACAATTATTCTTATTTGTAATTAATCTTTTTTTTATTCATTTGTTCCAATTGATTATTATCACCAACATATACTTTTATTGTTGCTTGTATATCTTATTTGGACACAAAGACGTTGTACTTGTGTTTGGAATTTTTCTTCAATAAATATAAACCTCTTGTTTTCTTTTTTTCCCAATTCAGTTGTAGCCTTTTTTAACCAATACAACTTTCTTCTCTGCCATAAATTCTCACTCCGTCCTAATCCACTCACCTGAGGAATGTTTTGGAGCCTTAAAAACCTTTCTAATCTACCCCTGCAGAACCTTTCACACCTCTCCTCACATCCGAGAAAGCTCTTCTATAATCAGTCCTCTACTTCCGGAGCTTGAAAAATGACTCTTTTTTCTTCTCAGACTTCATTATTTAATTATTTCTTGTCTTCATTTATATCTGTGGGTTAATCAAAACTTCACGTCTTCCAAGTTAAATAACCGAACTTTCCTATTTGTCCAACCTTTACACTCAACCTCCTACTCTTCCCACCTCAAGTACTCCCAAACCCTTCAAGCTCTTTCAAAAACCTCCACCTCAAACCTTGTTCACCACCTCTTGGAGATGTCGTCTTCAGCAAACCTTGTTGCAATTCTCTTTATGTTTGCACCTTACGTCGGATCCAACGTCCATTGTGTTTTGAAGCACCTTGATGTCCTTCTTTAGCGCTTCACAACAGCCCTTTTATTGCCAACGGTGTTTTGTGGTTTGTTTTGTGTCCTGCTTCAAATCCCTCTGTATATTTTATTGTTTTTTTTAATTATTCTTTTGTGATTATTTTTTCGTTTTTTTTAGTTTTTATTTATATTTAGATTTTAAATTTTTACTATAATATTTATTATTCTTTTCAATCATTGTTCCTTTTTCTATTATCCTTCATCATGTTATTATGCACCAACTCACCTGATTACACCTCCAAACTACCCCTTAGCTCCTCCTCATTCGCTAGACTTCCCTTTATTTAAGTTGTCACTACAAATCTAAGTTGATTTTTGTGAGTTTATTTTGCTTTTGATACTATTGATAATAACAGTGATAAGTCTAACAAAAAAGTAAACTGCTGCACTTTATAAGGTCAACTTCGAATATTCCAAGTGTAAAAACTCTGTATCTTTCATCCCGATTAAACTTCCGCTACAACCACCCACACTTATTACATCTCTTACGCCTTAACCAGCAACCTTTGCCATTTTCATAGTAAAGAAATTTTTTTTTTTTAAATAATTTTATTTTAAATTTTTATTAAAACTTAAGTGCAAGACAGCTTTTTGCAAAACCTAGTAGGGTGTTTCACAACATGGATTTTATATTATTTTAGTTATTTTTATAAATATTATTTTTTAATTGCGGCATTTTTATCTTATTATTTCTTACTTTATTCTCAATTCATCACATCCTCTTCAGTCCACAAAACCTCTGTTCATCCATGATTCTTCCTATCCCGTCAGCTTTACTCTCCGGCATTCATATTTTCACTTTTTCCTTGAACTCGATTCCCAATGAATATTAAGTGTTTATTTTATTTTTATATACTTTTTTAAAATATCTTTTTCCGAGATTTTCAATTCTTTTCCACTATCTTTTTTATTTATTTTTTAAAATTCAATATAAGTACATTGAGCAAAGCTTAAAAACATTTTTTATTCTTTCTTTAATATGTTTCAACTTGTGAAAAAAAAAAAATTTCTCACTATTTTGTTCACAATCATTTTTTGTAGGTTGGACTTGTCAATTTGGTTCATCGACTGCTTTTCACTGGAGAAAAACTTTGCGTTTGATCATTTTTAATGACCTTTCGAACTCAAAAACAACACTCCATCACAACTCAACACTCCATCACAACTCAACACTCCATCACAACTCAACACTGTCCATCACAACTCAACACTCCATCACAACTCAACACTCCATCACAACTCAACACTCCATCACAACTCAACACTGTCCATCACAACTCAACACTCCATCACAACTCAACACTCCATCACAACTCAACACTCCATCACAACTCAACACTCCATCACAACTCAACACTCCATCACAACTCAACACTCCATCACAACTCAACACTCCATCACAACTCAACACTCCATCACAACTCAACACTCCATCACAACCCAACACTCCATCACAACTCAACACTCCATCACAACTCA
>OX387247.1:10804942-10809942 GCA_947562095.1 Branchellion lobata
AAAGGCTTCGGAGACTGTAGAAGATAGGGGAGTAACGGAGTGTGATGTTGAATTAGTTGACGGGGGGTAATAATATCGAGTGAAGGATTGTGCGATAGATAGAAAAACGATGGATGGATGGAATAATGGATAGAAAGAAAGGTGGATGGAATGATGGATGAATGAAATGATGGATGGATGGAATGATAGATGAATAGAATGATGGATGAATGAAATGACGGATGGATGAAATGATGGATGGATGGATGAAATGATGGATGGATGAAATGATGGATAGATAGATTAACTGTGGATGAAAACACAGATAGACGCATCCATTTTAAATTGAGGGATTCGAAGGAGGATCGAAAAGAAATAGATGTATCAATGTAAATAAATGAACATAAAAAGAAATAAATAAACAAATAAATGAATAATTGAACGAATAGATACACCAGTGGATGAAGAAAGACAAAAAAATAAGTTTCTTGAAAGATTGATCGAATGAATGAATGGATTGATCGAATGAATGGATGAATTAGTGGAAGAATGAGAAGATAAATTATGTAATGAACAATTTAACAGAAAATAAAAATATTATTGAAGGAAGGAATAAAAAAATGAAGAAAAAATGAATGAAAACAAAATAAATGAAAAAATAAATGAATAAAAATCAACTGAGTTACAAAGCTAAATGAGAAAAAAAGTTTAAAAAAGGAGTAAAATAAATATAAAATATTTTAAAAAAAATTTTTTTTTGAAATTTTTTTTTCAAATAATTGAAAAAAAGATAAGCAAGGATTGAAAAAGTGAAAAAAAAAGTCACTGGGGAAGTTGCAGAGGACACGTTGCACGGAAGTGGCATGCGTCAAAATGAAATCGGTGGCGGTGCTGGAGCGGAGTGAATGATGAGAGGCTTAAGGTGGCTTGTGGGAGGGCAAGAACACGGAAGATACTTCGGAAACACATTGAAAAAAAGTGGGAAGTACATCAATGTACAGTGGACATTTGTAGGTGGTTTCTTGGTGGTTTGTAGGTGGTTTGTAGGTGGTTTGTTGGTGGTTTGTTGGTGGTTTGTTGGTGGTTTGTTGGTGGTTTGTAGGTGGTTTGTTGGTGGTTTGTTGGTGGTTTCTTGGTGGTTTATTGGTGGTTTGTTGGTGGTTTGTTGGTGGTTTCTTGGTGGTTTGTTGGTGGTTTGTTGGTGGTTTGTTGGTGGTTTCTTGGTGGTTTGTTGGTGGTTTGTTGGTGGTTTATTGGTGGTTTGTTGGTGGTTTGTTGGTGGTTTGTTGGTGGTTTGTTGGTGGTTTGTTGGTGGTTTGTTGGTGGTTTGTAGGTGGTTTGTTGGTGGTTTGTTGGTGGTTTGTTGGTGGTTTGTTGGTGGTTTCTTGGTGGTTTATTGGTGGTTTGTTGGTGGTTTGTTGGTGGTTTCTTGGTGGTTTGTTGGTGGTTTGTTGGTGGTTTGTTGGTGGTTTGTTGGTGGTTTGTTGGTGGTTTGTTGGTGGTTTGTTGGTGGTTTGTTGGTGGTTTGTTGGTTTTTTTATAATAATAATAATAATAATAATAATAATAATAATAATAATAATAATAATAATAATAATAATAATAATAATAATAATAATTTATTTAGCATGGATGATATGATGACAACAGTTATAATGACGGTGTGGTAATTGAACCACGAGTACTAACAGCAGTACTGCTACTTTTATTGAAAATGTCAGCTCCTTTTACAGTACAACTAACAATGAAAACAGTATTGATCGCATCAACATTGTTATTATTAACATCTTTATTTTTAACATTATTGTTATTATTAACATTACTATTAATAACATTGTTATCATTAACATTATCATTATTAACGTTATTTTTATTCATCTCATTATTTTTAACACTATTATTATTAACCCTATTTTTATTAACATTATTATTATTAATATTATTATTATTAACATTATCATTATTAACATTATTATTTTTAACATCATTATTATTAACATTATTATTTTTAACATCATTATTATTAACATTATTATTATTAGCGATATTAATATTATTATTTTATTATTAACAATATTATTATTAACGATATTAGTATTATTATATTATTATTAACATTTTTGTTATTAACGTTTCTAGTGGTAGCTAAGTTGTTCCTTCATATTCTTTCATAAAGGCATGAAATCTCGTTTGAATATTATGGCACTTCTCAACCTCACTAGTCAGACATTGTACCTTTATAAACATTTCAAATCGCAAACTCACCAACAAAATATTTTCTATAGGATATCATTTTAGGTTTTTTTTCTCGTGTGATTTTCAATGTAACTTGTACTCTGTGGAAGTACCTCTGTGGCATTTTTTCCATAACAGGTTTCACCCAAAATTGTTTTATGTAACGGTTTATTCGCATTTTTCAATGCATTTTTATTGAGATAGCTTCTTTATTGTTTTTTTATATACTTAACACATTTTCTCTCATCTCAAAAAAATTTATTTTGTTTTTGCTGCCACATCAGAGTCTTCCGGATGATGACGTCTCAGATTCTTTATTTTCAAATAAGCGAAAAAAAATTTTTTAATTGTATTTTGGACTGATTTTAATCTCAATTTCAATATTGTTGTTTTTTTTGTTCATTTTTTAAATTTCATAATCATTCATCCGTCTGTGCGTTACTTTTTATTGTATTGATTGTTTTTCATACATATAAGTTTTCATTCCATTCAAAATACATTACTTTCTTATTGTGTCATTGTTTTGTCTATGATGGCACTGATTGCTACGGATGTGTTGCCAGTTCCTCACATAGTTATTGAGTGTTCAACACACCCGTCTTCCCCACATGTTGCGTTGTAGCTTGCGATAAATACACTTGTGAACTTGTGTTTCGAAAGTTTAAACGAAGAATCACATGAAAATGGATTTGTTGAAGCGTGTCATACACACAGCAAGCGTATTGATGTTTTTGTGTTGAAACGTAATTGAATTCAAAGTCCTTTGTCCGTAACTTTGTTGTTTCGTGAAGTTGTTTACAAAGTCTCGTAAGTTGTTAACTTCAGTGAACTCATTGCTTCAATGCTTCATGGACTGAGCGTTGGCGTTGTGACTGGAGGCATTAGAAGAAGCAAAGCTTTGGTTTTTTTTGTGGCTATTTGTAGCAGCAAGAGAGTTGATTGTTGCTTTTATGACGCAAACGCACACCATCGTGGTTGTGTGGAAGCAGTCTGATAAACGCATTCACGGCAGAGAAGCGGGAGCTATTGGATGGGGCTATTGGATGGGGCCTATTGGATGGGGCCTATTGGATGGGAGCTATTGGATGGGGGCTATTGGATGGGGGCTATTGGATGGGGCCTATTGGATGGGGCCTATTGGATGGGGGCTATTGGATGGGACCTATTGGATGGGGCCTATTGGATGGGGCCTATTGGATGGGGCCTATTGGATGGGAGCTATTGGATGGGGGCTATTGGATGGGGCCTATTGGATGGGACCTATTGGATGGGGGCTATTGGATGGGGGCTATTGGATGGGGGCTATTGGAAGGGGCCTATTGGATGGCGGCTATTTGAGCAGAAGGTTGATCAGGCGATCCGCTGTAAGCTGTGTCGTATCTACTGCTGTAAATATTTAAAACTTGAATTCCGAATAAAACTACTCGTACTCTCTGCTTGCTGACAGGTCTTTCGAGAACATAGGAATAAATCAGGATGAATGAATTAATGAAATGCAATGAATGAATACACTAATTAACGTGAGTTAAAAATAATTGGAGTTTTTAGAATAATTGAATTTATTTTAAGTAACTGAAAAAGAAAAAAAAATTAACATAGACACAAGCAACCCTATACATACATATACATACCGTTATATATTTATTAATTCTATTTGAAATCTAATCTAATCTAATCGACGCATCTGTAAAGTGTCTTTCAGCATTTTGTTCAAGAGTGAAAATAAGCAGAAGTTAATGGAATTTATAATAAAAGAGAATAAAGAATATCATTATTGATAAATGCTGATGAAAACTCCAATCGACTAAGTAGAAGTTTGACAAACTATATATGGATTTGTGTGAAAAAATCAAAAAAAATAATTATTCTTTTTAACAAAAATAAATATTCGTTTCGAAGAAACAAACTTGAAATAAATAAATAAAAAAATTCGGTTTATTAATTCTTAACAGCTCAAACTCAGACATATGCTCCGAGTATTACGGAGAGAACATCGTTAAATGTTAAATAGTTTTTTTCTATTTTGAGGATTTTCACCTTTTTTTTTTATTTAACATTTTGCTTTGGTTTTTAAAAATAAACTTTTGGCGTAAAGTGTTTTTTTTTATCTTTCAATGCAAATTACTATCAATTGATCGTTTGCGAAGATTTTTCGCTGGAATGACCCGAAAATAATTTTTTTTGAAAACGCAAAAAAATTTGAAAAGAAGATAATTTGTTCAATAAAAATAAAAATTTATTTTACTAGAAAAATTTTATTTTTAAAAGAATTTTTTTAAATTTCAATGGAAAAAACATTAAATAATGAAAATATAAATTTTCGAAAAACAGACAAAAAAATTTTTCAAAGAAAAAAAACATTTTGAACTTCAAAGAATTGAAAAAAATAACTTATGAACTTGTTAGCAAAAAGGCAAACGTTGTTTTAAAAAGATTTTTCTTCTGATTCACGGGAGGCTCTTTGAGGAGACCTAACGGAGAAGTGCAACAATGGACCACGTGATCGATGATTCTCATAAACTCCAAAATGAAACATAATTTTTTGCGTAAATTTTTTTAAACATTTTTTTTCATTTTTTTACGAGTTTTTATTTTCATTTTTATGCGATTTTTATCTTTTCGATTCTTCATTTTTTTTCCACTTTTATCAAAACCCCCAACATCTAAACTAGGAAGAGTATTGACGGTTGAAAAATATGAAAAAAAAAATATTCAGTTTTGAAAAAAAAATTTCAGTTTTTGAAAAAAAAAGAGTTTTCAGTTTTGAAAAAAAAAGATTTACACTC
>OX387247.1:10814942-10837442 GCA_947562095.1 Branchellion lobata
GAAAAAACAGCAGAGTTGAAACATACGAAATCGAAAACAGTTGAAAGGATTGAAATGGAAAAGAAAAAACGTTATAAACGTTTATTTTGTTTTTCCACTTTGAAAAACAAATAGTTTTCAATTGAGATCCAATTTTGTTTTAATGGAATTTTCAAATAAATTTCAAAAAATTTCAAAACTCAAAAACCTCTTTTTGATTTTTGTATACTCCGGAAACAGAGTTTCACCATTATCGAGATGCAAACCGTTAACTTCGGATCAATCTTATTTTTAGTTTTTAGTTTTTTAGTTTAAGTTATTTAAAAAACGAGAATTGAGACAAAGAATTCCCATCGCTACGTCACTACAACTATTTGGCCTCGAAACTCTACGGGGTTTATGCCACTATAATAATATTCGTGTTTGTATTGTATTGTATTGTATTGTATTGTATTTAAACCCCGTTTTGTTGCACATTTTAAGTCGCATCACTCACACGGGACACAAGACACCGGAATGAAACTTCTAAGAAAAGTGCTATAATTATTCAGCTTCCAAAAAACAAAGGTCAAATATTTGAAATAAAAATCTGGTGATTTCAATGTGATATAATTCTTATGAAGTGTTTGTATAGCGCCAACTGAACTTCGAACGATCTTAAAATGATCACTTTAAACGATCTTAAAATGATCACGCTAAATGATCTTATATATTTTAGCAAGTCTTTTCAACTTATCGAATCTTTTTTTCTCAATTGATTTTTGGTCAAACCTTTCATTCGCCCTTTCTTCCACTATCCAGAGTTCAGGTTTCACCTTTGACTTTTCACTTTCTTACATACCACAAATAAAATCTGTAGCTAAATTTTCCCATCTTTGCCGTATCAAGCAACTGAAACTTTTCCTAGACAATCCAACCCTCAAACTACTAGTTTCTTTGCTTATTTTGTACCGTTTTGACTATTGTAACTATACTATGGACTCCCAGAGACCACGCTACACCCTCTCATCAAAGCTTTCAATGGCGCTGTCCGCTTAGTTTCTGGCACCAAAAAATTCTCTCATCCAAATCTTACCCTTATCTCTTCACATTAGTTGTTTCTTAAAAAAGATCACTTTTCAAAATCTGTACTCTTTTGTTTAAAATAAAAAATGATCACTAACCTAACTACTCAGCTGACCTTTTGAAGTTGCCTCCTCGTAAGGGACTGAGATATCCTTATGCACATTTTTTAGGATACTTTCTAATATTACTTATGCTGAATCTGCACTTTCCTACTTTGGGTTCTTTTCCATGGAACTCTCTTCCCCCCAATCTCACCTCTACTACTTTTTTACTTTCATTTCGTAAAGCCTTTAAAACTTTTTGTTTAAACAGTTCTTAGCAGAGCGCTTTTGAACAGTGTGGATCAGCGCTACACAAACGATTTGATTTGATTAAATTAAATTAATAAACGCCGACACCAATAAATGTTCTCATCTGCTGTTGAGCAGAAGTGCTTTAAAAATTCAATCTTTTTGTTTGATTTTCTCACTTCGAGCTGCCACATTTCAATCTCAAATTTCATTTTCTCTGGCCGAAATTAACTTTCCAGACAAAAGTCGAACTCTGAATCTCGATTCAGAATGCCACGAAGGCGTGTCTTCCAAGCATTGAATGAAAGAAACGTGTTTGAAATAGTGAAATTATAAACTTATATGAATGAACGAATGAAGGAATGAATGAAGGAATGAATGAATGAATGAATGAATGAATGAATGAATGAATGAATGAATGAATGAATGAAGGAATGAATGAATGAATGAATGAATGAATGAATGAATGAATGAATGAATGAATGAATGAATGAATGAATGAATGAATGAATGAATGAATGAATGAATGAATGAATGAATGAATGAATGAATGAATGAATGAATGAATGAATGAATGAATGAATGAATGAATGAATGAATGAATGAATGAATGAATGAATGAATGAATGAATGAATGAATGAATGAATGAATGAATGAATGAATGAATGAATGAATGAATGAATGAATGAATGAATGAATGAATGAATGAATGAATGAATGAATGAATGAATGAATGAATGAATGAATGAATGAATGAATGAATGAATGAATGAATAAATGAATGAATGAATGAATGAATGAATGAATGAATGAATGAATGAATGAATGAATGAATGAATGAATGAATGAATGAATGAATGAATGAATGAATGAATGAATGAATGAATGAATGAATGAATGAATGAATGAATGAATGAATGAATGAATGAATGAATGAATGAATGAATGAATGAATGAATGAATGAATGAATGAATGAATGAATGAATGAATGAATGAATGAATGAATGAATGAATGAATGAATGAATGAATGAATGAATGAATGAATGAATGAATGAATGAATGAATGAATGAATGAATGAATGAATGAATGAATGAATGAATGAATGAATGAATGAATGAATGAATGAATGAATGAATGAATGAATGAATGAATGAATGAATGAATGAATGAATGAATGAATGAATGAATGACTGAATGAATGAATGAATGAAGGAATGTTTGAACGAAAGAATGAATGAATGAAGGAATGAATGAAATAAACAATGAAGTAATTAATTAATAAATTAATTAATTTAACAGTTGGTTAATTTATTAACTAATTAATCAATTAAGGTAAAAAAATTTTATAGCGCATAGTTTGGAAAAAAAATATAAAAACAAAAAAATCATTCAAAAAGCAACCTTTCAATATAGCATTAATTTTCATCTAATTCAAAGAACTAAAACTTCCTTTGAGGAAACAACTTTCGTTGAAAACTTCAAACAAGATAATTCTTCTTTCAATTTCCAAGAATTTCATAATTATATTTCGCTCTTCTTAATGTCAAAGTCCATTTTTTGTCTTTCACAAAAGTTCAAAGTTCAACTCCAGAGAACTTTTTAAAGTTTTGGAAAATCCAGATTATAAACTTTGAAAAAAATAATAATTAAAAAATATATTTAAAACCAAAATAAACCAAATATATTTAAAATAGAAATAAAACCAGTATATTTAAAATTTTAAATTGTGAAAGTCTATTTTTTATGAATGCATGCTTAGATTTAACAATTCGTCAGCCACTTTGAGCTGTAGTTTCATCACGATGAAAATTTTCAAGCAATTTTCGAAAAAAATGATTTTGTCACTGGTGAAACATATGGAAAATGTTCATATTTCGAGTCAGTATTCGGAAGTCAATACAGTTCCTTCTACGGAAACGTGCAAACTGTTTTTAACAAGGCTTCTATGAAATCTTTTTCAAGTTTCTCGCTTCGTTTTTTGGACATTTTCCAAGCAAATTGTCAAATTTTGTATTAATAAGTTCCAGCAATTTCAAAATTTTAAATCTCTATGAGACCATACAATTTTGAACAAATTGCTCCGACCTAAAGCTAAAGATAAAAATTATTATTTATAAAATACTAATGGGACCGAAAGAATACAATACAATACAATACAATACAAACACGAATATTATTATAGTGGCATTAACCCCGTAGAGTTTCGAGGTCACTTTAACCCATACAAACTACTCACAAATCTACAACAAAGGAGTGTCTACTTATCAAATATAAGGCAGGATAGAATAAATTGTGTATGTAAGTCATTATATCAATATATGAAGATTGAGGAAAAGACACACAACACAAAAGTCTTAAGGATTCTTTGCCAACAGCCTCAAACATTAATTGTACAGTTCAATTTTAATTGAATCTGTTTTCAGTTTTTCCATTTTAATTAAGAAACATTTTATTTTTAAATAAATCATTTTTTTAGTTCTTAATGAATACACTCCATATGACAGCTATTTAATTCTTCTGAAATACCATTCGCCTGTTTCAAAGTCGCTTCTGTCCTCAATGACTATGTTGGCTTACTTGAAGATGAAGGGTTAATCCAAACACTTCCTAGTTAGGCTACTCTGCTCCAATCCAGTTTAACCACAGCACCTCTACAGCGCTGATTATATGCTGTCTCAAATCTCAAAGTCTTCCTAACCTACAAGCTTCAATTTTATTTTGCTGCTCTTACAAATGCGATTATTATTACATTATATTATTTTATACGTGGCTTTAACCCCGTAGGGTATCGAGGCCTTTGAGTGAAAATAGTTTTAATTTTGAAGTGAATAAAAGCTAAGTTTATTTGATTTATAAAACAATTCACAAAATTCACACACAGAATCTTCTCAATCATTAAACTCTCGTTACTCTCAAAGATTTCAAAGTTAATTTGTCATATGAGTCGTGACTCTACCTCTCGGTATTGAGTTTCTCGTCGAAAAAGATTAATGTGGTTTTTGTTGTTAAAAACTCTTCCAAATTATTTAAAAAAAAATTTTTTCATTTTTTTTTTGATTTTTTTATCTTTTGATGACTGTTTTTTCTTACATTTGCTATTTTGAATAATGCTACATACAAACTTTTCTCCGTCATTTTGAACTTAAAAGATTGAAAACTTACTTTTAAAATAATTTCAGTTCGCAGATGAAAATGGCTTTCGTTTTTTATTCACTATGTTTGCGTTTCAATTTTGTAACTTTTAGACGTGTCTCTGAGGTCTCCTTGTAACATGGAATATTCATCAGTAGTCATCTGATGGGAATATGAGCTATTATAAATTTCTAAAGTTAGTTTAATTGATTTCTCAATTAATTTTGCTTCTAATCTACACTTTAATTTTTTATGACTGCTGTTTTGGTTTATTTGTCTTTGAGGCCTCGAAACTCTATGGGGTTATTGCCACTATAATAATATTCATGTTTGTATTGTATTGTATTGTATTTCTATGAAACATTTTTTGTAACATGAAACATTTTTCAATAGTTATCTGATATTATTGTAAACTACTTAATTCCTTCCAGTATTCACTTTAATTTACTCAGAATTATTTATACTCTAAACTTTTGAGGTTTTATCAGTTTGTTTCTAATATTTATTGTCAGTTTTATCCATATTTTACACTGACTTTACGTAATATTATGGTTTTTTGTTTAATACCTCTCCGCCTGCGACGTTGTCCGTTGTAAAATGCGATCGGATGAGCCTGGGTTTGAGTTCTGAAAGCGACAACTCAATTAAAAAACAGATGCCGTCCTAGAGGGTTTAGTCTTCTAGTATCCCGCAGCGAGTAAAACCGTTTTCATGGGAGTGCCTTTGAACATAGTGCTAAAAGGCGCGTTACAAATGTTTTGATTAGATAGAATGAGATTTCATAATTCTTATGAACATTTGATAACTTTGACGAATATTTCGTAAATTTGAACAAACTGCTCAAAGAAAATTTCCAATTTTCAATACGTTTTAAGTTTATAAAGTTTTTCTCAAAGTAGTCGATTGCCTTGACTGCAATAAAATCACCTTATGATTGAAAAAACTTTTTGCAAAATTTTAAATTCAGAATTCAACCTCATGTAAGCTTTGTAACCAGCAACAACTATGCATTAATTAATCTTGAATGAATTAACTGTTTTATAACTAATACCTGAGCACTGGAATTCTGAATAGTTGATGAAAACATTCATTGAGGGAAATCTCCAAAGACAAGAACAACGCTTCTGTGTCCTAAATAGTTTAAATAAAGCAAATAAAAGTAATAAACAGCAACGGCCATGCACGCTTCCATGCAGCCAGATTTGCAATGAATTAATGAAATGTTCGCGATACTGAGAGGCCTAGAAACTCTCCGAGGTTAATGCCACTATAATATTATTCGTATTTGTAATTTATTTTAACCACAACCTCATGGTAAGGCCTGATAGGAGTTTGTTAGGTAGAAATGCAAGATTGAATAAAACCGAAAATAAAAAGGACTTGGAATAAATAGAAATTAAACGAAGAAATTGAATGAAAGTAATAAATTTTCTGGGGGAGGAAGAGTGGTTGGTGGTTGAATCCTCCAGGGAGGAATTCCATTTAGCGAGAACTTTGTTTACATGCTCTGCTTGTTCAACACTTTATGGAGCTTCTGAAATGCAACACTCGAAACACGTCATGTCTGTTGATGTTGCTAGGATGTTGCAGTGAAAAAATAATTTTATTTTGCCGCAGCTGTGGTTTTTTGTTTCTAATTAATATTGTTTTTGTAAAAACATTTAATTTTCTTTGTTGTTGTTGATGTTTTTGTTGTGTTTTTGTTTCTAGTTTTTTGTTGTTATTACAACACAAAAGATTGTTTTAAACACAAATTCAAGATTTCAGACTTCAAAGTACAGCAGCAAGCATTGAAAGTCATAAACTGCCCTTCAAATAAATTTTTTGAAACTAATTATAAAAGTTGTGAAACGTGTCGACAATAGCTTATTGGGAAATGCAACTTCTTTGTTATCGTTGAAACATGCACCAAAAACATTATTCTAGAGGCATCAACTTTGAAAAATTTTGAGGTCATTCAACCGCCATCGTATTTATAATTTTAATGTTTTTTTCGGGTCCGCCTTCTTTGCCAAATGGTAATTTTTGATGGACTAATTCGAATTCTCAACTCAATGAAGCTAATTTAAATGTGTATTTACGTGGAATAACGTAGAATTTTGTAAGTTTTTTTCAATATTCTGGAAAAAAATTTCAAGTTCTAAAACTGGAATAATAAAATAAAATAAAAACGCAGAGTTTAATGTTTAAGACATTTTCAAACGTCGAAAGAGGGCGTTCTAAAGCGGAGTCGTTAGTGGCCGACGAACAGTGGAAAGTTTTGGAAAAAAATCTCAGTTGAATCGATTCTTCTCCTCTTCGTTATCCATTCAAATAGAGCTCGATGACGTTCAAAGGTTGCTTACAGCACCACCAACTGTTAGGTGCTGCAACAACTGGGTGTTGTTTGGCGGTGGTGGCAGAGGATGTAGCCTTGAATGCTAATGCATGATGGCGCTTGTGGATGAGCTTGTTCAATATCCAACCTTGTGAATACCAGATGGGATATTTTTTTCCAAGATTTGGAAAAAAAATTCTCAACATCTTGTCTTGTTCTAACATTTTTAAATAACCCGTTTCATAATCTTTCAGTCTATTTTTATTAATTTTTTTTATTTCCCCTATTTTTTTTCCATGTGTTTTTTCTTTTTTCTTTTTTTTTTCATTTTTATGTTCGTTTTTTTTGTCTATTGAAATAGACCTTAAATTATTCTAATGAAAACGACAAAGTTAAATTACCGAGAAACTTCCATAGAAAATTCTTTAAAAGTCATGCGTAAAAATTGAAGCAATTCTCATCAAATATGATGTTGTACACCTTATTTTCCACTTCATTTTGCTTACAAGGTCTTTAAACTTTCAGTTTTTCCAAATTGTTTTCATGCTCAATTTTTTTGCTGACATATCGAAGAAAGTTAATTTTTAAAATACCATTAAAAAAACTACTCTAAAAAGAATATTTTTGAAAAATCCATACAAACACTTATAACAACTGTACTTGACATTGACTTATCTACCATTTTCGGAAGCTTTTGGTTTCAGAGTAAAATTAATATTTTTTTCTACTATAAAAGAGCGTTTTAAATCAAATCGTAAAAAGATTTTTCACGTTTAAATTATGATTTATTCGAAAAGAAACTGTTGGAAGAATAAAAACCGAAGTATAAGAAACTCAAAGGTACTTATAATTCAACACACCACATTGTGTCAAACTAAACCTACCATTCTACACCACATCACACCACACCACGCCACACCAGGCCACACCACACCACACAACACCCCACCACACCACACAACACCCCACCATACCCCACAACACCACACCACATCTCACAACACCACACCACACCACACCCCACAACACCACACCACACCACACAACACAACATCACACCACACAACACCACACCACATCCCACAACACCACACCACGCCACACAACACAACACCACACCACACAACCCCACACCACACCCCACAACACCACACCACACCCCACAACACCACACCACACCCCACAACACCACACCACACTCCACAACACCACACCACACATTACCCCACCACACCCCACGACACCATACCACACCCCACAACACCACACCACACCACACAACACCACACCATTTAGAGCACCCTAAATTCAGTCAAACACCATTAAAATTTTAACGATAACTGATGGGAGTTTGTAGATAAAGAGATCTTAAATGGAGATTTTGGCTGACATGAAAAAATAAAAAAATGACAGATTAGGCCAATGGAAAAGGTTCATGTGGGAGCTAAAAACAAAAATATGACCATAGAAAAGGTACTCTAAAAGAAATTTTGATAATCAATTATAAGACCTCGTGTTATGGAATAAGATTAAAGAATAATCTTAGATAATTTATATTAAGATTGAAGTTATCTATCAAATAAATAACCGTGGAAAGTCTTTAGGAAAATAGATACACATTCTAACATGCCATGTAGGCAATCAGTACCATGTAACGTTACTTGACATTAAGTTGTTGTTGGAAGGCAAATGAAATTCACAGAATTCTTAGTTTTTCATTCTTCACTCATTCACTATGTACCTCTCATTCATTCACTGATCAATCAGTTAACTAGCCATTGATAACTCATACAACACCTATCACTCACCCACCCATACAATCACCCACCCACCTTTCAATCACCAACTCTACCAGCACCATCCTTACGACTCCAGTGTGACAACAACTCTTTTCTTACAACCATTCCATCGTTACAACGACTTCTTCCTGACAACCACCACCACAGCCCTTCCTCACATACCCGTCTAAGCACAAGTTGAGGGGTTTGTCGTTGTTTGATGGCGTTTCCATGGCTTCGTCTGCGTTGGACTTTCTCTAAGATCCTTCCATTGCATTTTTCTATTCAATCTTTTCCATTGAATCCTTCCCATTATATTTTTTCTATTGAATCTTTTTTATTACACTTATTATTTACTTATTTTTATTGTACTAATTTTACTGTCTTTGTTATATTATTTTTGTTATATTATTTTCAATATTTTTCTTTGGTATCACACATTTCAAACCATCCATCATTAACGCTTTTGTTCTCTAACACTAACTACGAACTAGTCTTAACCAATCTAATTAAATCATTTGTATAGCGCCGATTACACACTGTTCAAGAGTGCTGTTCAACCGCCCGTATAACCACCCACTCTTCATTCCCACCACACTTTTCCTCTACAAGACACTTTTTTTCATCTCTATTCAAACCACCTGCCACTACAATAAACTGTTTCCAGCCAAATGCAACACACAACTTTTTAAAATTTCCACTCATCATCTCTACTCTTCATTTCTTCCATCCAATTCACCACCCACAACTTTCCCCCCATTCCACCACAAAGCAATATTTCTACACCACTCGTCAGAGGACACCAAACAATTTGCAGTTCCGAAGGGTGCCAAGCCGTTTTTTTATTTCTCCTTTTTCTTTCTTCCTTCTTTTATCCTTCTTTATGCCTCTTTTTTTTCTTTTTCTCTTTTCCTCCTTCTTTTTTCTTCTCCTTTTTCCTTTTTCTTCCTTTTTGAATATTTTTCTTCTCTCCCCTTTACACCCTGTTGTTAGCGAAGGTTGACACCTCTAAGATTGAGTCAACTCACCACGACCCCTGCCTTCCCGCTTTCACCTTCAAAACACTACACTCTGACAGAATGTCACCTACTTATAGCTTTTTCTACCACATCATCATCATCATCATCATCATCATCATCATCATCATCATCATCATCATCATCATCATCATCATCATCATCATCATCATCATCATCATCATCTTCATCATCATCATCATCATCATCATCATCATCATCATCATCATCATCATCATCATCATCATCATCATCATCATCATCATCATCATCAGCATCATCATCATCATCATCATCATCATCATCATCATCATCATCATCATCATCATCATCATCATCATCATCATCATCATCATCATCATCATCATCATCAGCATCATCATCATCATCATCATCATCATCATCATCATCATCATCTTGCTTAGGGGAAGCTATTTCACGCTTGAATATGTTTTATTAACCTCAACATCACTTCATCACAACCTCTCACAAACTTCCCCATAGGCCAGTCTTCGTGAGAACCACCATTCACGCGGAGTTTTATCTTAAAAAAATATACTTTTATCGCTGCAGGCAAGTTGCCATGGAGCCTGTTTAGTTTCTACAGTTGACTGAAGAGCTCGTCCGAAGCCCTAGCACGTTAACCTTCAAAAACCCTGAAAAAATCAGCTAACAGTTCAATGGTTTTTGCACTTTGATGCGAAATGCAATTAGAATGATTTTAGATTTCAGAGTTATAGAACGGTTCCATTGAAGGTTTCCTCACAAAGAAAAGTTTTTTTTTATTTTTAACGTTTTAAACATTTTTTTAAAAAAATTTCAAAAAACAAGAAACTTCATGCTTAATTTTTTTTTGTTTATTTTTTTTGCAACTAGCACCAGCAGCAGGAGGGACTGGTTGCCTGTTTGGTGACATCGTTGGCTGTCCCTGATGGCTGCATCGGCTTGAGAGGGGTGAGGAAGCTTGTATGTCGATTTACTAAGTGTTTTGATGATAGATTGATGGTGTATTGATGGTGTATTGGTGGTGTATTTGTGGTGTATTTGTGTTGTATTTGTGTTGTATTTGTGTTGTATTTGTGTTGTCTTTGTGTTGTATTTGTGTTGTATTTGTGTTGTATTTGTGTTGTGTTTGTGTTGTATTTTTGTTGTATTTGTGTTGTAGTTGTGTTGTATTTGTGTTGTATTTGTGTTGTATTTGTGTTGTATTTGTGTTGTATTTGTGTTGTATTTGTGTTGTATTTGTGTTGTATTTGTGTTGTCTTTGTGTTGTATTTGTGTTGTATTTGTGTTGTATTTGTGTTGTGTTTGTGTTGTATTTGTGTTGTATTTGTGTTGTATTTGTGTTGTATTTGTGTTGTATTTGTGTTGTATTTGTGTTGTATTTGTGTTGTATTTGTGTTGTATTTGTGTTGTATTTGTGTTGTATTTGTGTTGTATTTGTGTTGTATTTGTGTTGTATTTGTGTTGTATTTGTGTTGTATTTGTGTTGTATTTGTGGTTTATTTGTGTGGAAAGTTGAATTTGTAGACTTTTTGATGGTAGAGGAAGGCATAGTTGTCTGGAAAGGTAAATTGATAGAGGGGTGGAGGAAGGCCAGATGGATGGAGGGAGGTCAGATGGATGGAAGGGGATGAGATGGATGGAAGAAGGTGAGATGGATGGAGGGAGGTCAGATGGATGGAAAGAGGTGAGATGGATGGAAGAAGGTGAGATGGATGGAGGGAGGTGAGATGGATGGAAGGAGGTCAGATGGATGGAGAGAGGTCAGATGGATGGAGGGAAGTGAGATGGATGGAAGGAGGTCAGATGGATGGAAGGAGGTGAGATGGATGGAAGGAGGTGAGATGGATGGAAGGAGGTGAGATGGATGGAAGGAGGTGAGATGGATGGAAGGAGGTGAGATGGATGGAAGGAGGTGAGATGGATGGAAAGAGGTGAAATGGATGAATGGCTGAGAAACGAAATAAAAATTTAATCAGGAACTTTGTTGAGATAACAACACAAATTATCAGTTTAAGAAGTTTGAAGGTTGCTTTGAACCACTCAAATGCGAATGAAACAGTTCTTAGGTACGTGAACATTTTTTATGCACGTGAAGTATCATCAAAAAGGGGGGAGATTGGTACCGGAAGAACTTACAATTAACTTTTGAAAAACAAATGTAAAAGAAAATGAAAAGCGAAAAGAAAAAGATAATAACACAGGAAGAGATGTGAAATAAAGAAGAAAACAAAGAAGAAGAAAGAGGAAAAAGAAGAAAAAGAAGAAAGATAAGAAAGAAGAGAAAAAGTGAAGTAACAAAAGTTGAAAAATTGAATAAAATTATTTAAAAAAACTAAAAAAAAAACGTTTCGAAGAAGCCAGAAAAAAATAAGTGAGAAAATTGCTTGAAAAGAATTAAAAATATCTAAAAGATTTGTTGGGAAAAGAAAGGCGTTGAGAGTAGATATGACAATGTGGTGATGGACATGGTAACCGTGATATGACTAAAAGTTAACTTATTTTTTAATTTTTGTTCGGTTTTTATTATTGATACCTATTGATAGCGTCGGTTAGGGATACCTTATAAACAGGAACGTGTTTATCTAGCGTTGAATGCATAAATCTGAAAACAAAATCGCTGGTTATGACTGTTTGTTATACCGATCTAGAGGTTGTATTATCGCCTCTGTGATGTATGACGGCTGGTGTGTTGTGCTTTATAGTGTTGTTGCTGCTGGTATTGTTGTTATTGTTGTTGTTGATGTTATTATTGTCATTGTTGTTGTTGATGTTATTTTTGTTGTTGTTGTTGTTGTTGTTGATGTTATTATTGTTATTGTTATTGTTGTTTTTGTTGCTCTGATTGCGTTACGTGGTGTTCACTCTGTTTTTTTATAGTTTTTTGGTGTCGATACTTGCTGTTGTTTTTTTCGTTGTTCAAGTTTTGTCGAGTTGACTTGTTTGCCTTTTTGGTCTTTCATTTAATTTCATTCTTTATTATTTTTATTTTTTTTTTTTGTGACTTTATTTTTTTTTTTTGTGACTTTATTTTTTGTTTTTGTGACTTTATTGTTTGTTTTTGTGACTTTATTGTTTATTTTTGTGACTTTATTTTTATTTTCGTTTTTTTAATTTATTTTCATTTTTTTGTTTTGTATTTTTTTTTATAGTTTTTGTATTTTTTTTGTTTCAATCTCTAAAAGATATCGATCCTTTGAAACTTAATTTTCAGTTTCGAAAAAACCATCGCTGTATTTATTTTTAGGAATTTTCATAAAACCTTCAATTTAATTTTTGTTTTAAATTTTAAAATTATTTTTTTCGCATTTAAATCTAAAACTTAAAACGATTTAACTCAGATTTAAAATTATTTAAAATACATAGAAAAAAAACACAGAAAACCTAACAAAAAGTTTTAAAAAACGGTATTTAATGAAATTTTAATTCAATTCGGTTATGCGAATAAATTATTTTTCTTTATTTCAAACATAGAAGCAAGAACATTAAAGATTGCTTTGTACTTCAAAGGAAGTTGGAAGGAGGGCGGGAGAAGATGGAAACAAACCATGACTTCAGGCCGGCTGGTTGGAACTCTAGTGATAAGATCAGCGCTATAAAAGTTTTGATTCGATTTGATAAAATTAAAAAACATTGCATTGAATGATATTAGCTCAGAGGAAATTTATTTAGCTATGGTTATATCAAGTAGGAGTGGAGTAAATAAGATAAAAATTGACAAGATCAAGCTAAATGAAATTGGATCAACTGAGATTGAGGAAGTGACGAAAGTGCAAGCACCCACAAACGAATCGAGTTGAGCGTTGAAAAACTATTTCAAACCTATTTTGGATTTATTCTGATTATGAGATTGTGGTCTAGAAGACCAGGCATGATGTGACTGGATAGCATGATTGAATGATAGGGTAACAATGGATGATGGAGTAACATTGGATGGTAGTTTAACGATGTGACAATAGTCGAAATAAGTGTAAGAAAAAGGCAACCTAATTCTCCTCAGCCTAAACAAACTGTGAGAATGATAAGAAAGGGTTTGCAAAGTGTGTCAGTGGAGTTAATCGTTTGAAAAGAAATGGTAGAGCTTTGAAGGCTGTGGAAGTGCTAGTCACACAGTCTGCAGATAAGAGGTACAATGAACACACACGGTGCGTCCACACGCTCCATGCTGAAAGAGAAACAATTTGTCATGAATTAAGCCACGAAAGGTTAACTACCACCCCATTATTAACAACTAAAAACATTTTAAAATCTGTTTGGGTGTCAGTATTGGGGTTGGTTGTTGGTATGAATGACTGCGTTGACCGTTTTAATCATCATTGTTCACATTAAAGTTTTTGCATGGGTCTGAATCCTTGAGCTATTAGTAGTAATTCATAAACAATTTATTTATTAATTGTTTATTTCATTTATTTTCAATAATATGAATTCCAAAAGGTAAATAACAACCTCACCAATACGTTGGTCGATCGATGGCTTGTATTAACAAAAGCCGTGTCCTTCTCGCGTTCATGAGGTTCACGGAAACCAGACAACTACTCAATTGACTATTCAATCAATTACGTGATTTGAACAAATTGATCGAATAATTGGTTAATTAGTAATTAATTTGCAAATTCAATTATTTTTAATTCTAATCATTTTCCAATAAGTTTAATGCCCGCTTGCAAGTGCACCGATGAACGCTAATGGATGAAATGAATTGATAATAGGTGAGAAAAAAACAATAAAGATAATACTAACTAATTTTATAAATTTGAATTGTCGAACGCCAAAGTCTTTCTTTATTTTTCGCACTGATGCTTTCAATTATTTCATGCTGCCTGTTTGATTATGTCTTTTATTCGAAACGACTCAGAGATACAGCAACAACTACTAGCACTGCTAATCTTCCGCTGTTCATTCTCTCTCTAAACACCACACCTTCTTTCCATCTCACTCTCAGTTCGATTGGTCGCCATTCTCTGTAACACTTACAGCGTTTGACCGCACTTGAGTCCCGAAAGAGTATAAAAAAATGCATCTTTCTTCGTCTATTGGAGCGTTGTGTACCATGAAACAACTTTCTGACCATTTCTGGAACCTTTCACACACGGCTTCTGCGACTCACCTCCGCACAAAGTTCCTTAATGGTTACACCAATCACCCACACTCGCCCTCTGCACCCTCTCGAGACATCAATCAAGCTTTCACTTTCGTGTTTAAAACAGCAAACAGTAACCCATCCAGCTGTCTGCTGGCCTGGTTGAACAGCCACATTGGGGATGTTCCACTCACGCTCTTTTTCCCTTACATGATTGTATCTATTCAGTGTGGATCAGCGCTATATAAAGGATTTGATTAGATTAGATAAGCGCTTTGTAGATTTCCTTGTATTACTTGGCACTGATTTGCATGTAAATATATTTCGTTCCACGGTCACTAATACCGTTAATAGGCAATCCACATCCACTGTGCAAGACAACGCAAGAACTTTTCATCGACAGGACTCGAACATGGGCTGAAAACTCTAATACCGGGTGTGTTGATCACTAGGCCACACTGGCAAGGCTTTTTAAAAGTATTCTTGGTTCTAATTTTTAATATATCCTTCAACAAAAATCTAAAAGCGCTCTACGAAAGCACTGATTAGATTATATGAACTTAAGTTTTTCCATAACTCACCAAAAAAATACTTCATGTTTAAGTTATTTCAAAAGTAAGTTTCCCAAAGCAACAAGATTAACTTTCAAATCTCTTCAAACCTCATTTTGTTGCACAGGCACCCTTGAATAGGGCGGACACACGAACGGTTGGAAGGTTGGGCCGTTTGTTGAGTTCATGCACTTTGAGAAAGCTATTAAGCTGCTTGTAACAAACGCTCTTGAACCATTAGCACCTGTCGCTGAACAAATATTTGTTAATCTAATCTAATCTTATCTTATCTTATCTAATCTAATTCAAGCAAATATAATCTAATCTTAACTAATTTATTTAAACTAATAATATCGACTCTTATCTAATCTCATTAACATCAACTAAAGATTTACTTAAAACTTGACCATTTTAACGGTATGTATTTAATCCATACTCTTCACCGCCTGGTTGTCTCAATAACTGAACAGGGACCCTTCAGTCGCTTGTCTCGGCGCTTCAAAAATTATTTTCATCATCTCTTCGTTTTCTTACTAATCTTCTCTAAGCTTTCGAACCAACAAAAGCACTAAAAACTCCTGGAAACTTTCAGACGTCCTTGAACTTCACTTGGAAGTGCCCTCTGCTGCTCAGTGTGAATTCTCCTCCCCTTGGTATGGATCGTCCTGAACAGGAATGCGAGGGATGAAGATAGGCTAATGGCGTTAACAGCCTCATGGCTAAAATTAAGAGCCATAAACACCTTATTTACTTTCATGAAAGTTTGAAAAACATTAAAATATTTTTATTCTTAATTTTCTTTTTTTTAATTTTTTATTTTTACTGATAACAAGTGAAAAAAGTTTTTTTAATGATTTTATCAATTTAAAAACAGTAATCGAAGTGACAGGCGTCTGAAATCTCCCATACGTTTGCTTTTGCGAGAACTTATAAAAGTTTAACACCTAATAAATTAAAAGTCATATCTCTCTCGATACAACTCAGGTGTAGCAGCTTTTATCACAAGCCATAACTCTTTGAAACTTTTAATTCGACTTTCTCTCGATACAACTCAGGTGTAGCAGCTTTTATCACAAGCCATAACTCTTTGAAACTTTTAATTCGACTTGATAAAGCTGCCACAATGACCAATCAAACTGCCATATAACCTTCAACGCCCCCTGCAACCATTTACGTCGCAACCACCACTATCACATCATCATCATCATCATCATCATCATCATCATCATCATCATCATCATCATCATCATCATCATCATCATCATCATCATCATCATCATCATCATCATCATCATCATCATCATCATCATCATCATCATCATCATCATCATCATCATCATCATCATCATCATCATCATCATCATCATCATCATCATCATCATCATCATCATCATCATCATCATCATCATCATCATCATCATCATCATCATCATCATCATCATCATCATCATCATCATCATCATCATCATCATCATCATCATCATCATCATCATCATCATCATCATCATCATCATCATCATCATCATCATCATCATCATCATCATCATCATCATCATCATCATCATCATCATCATCATCATCATCATCATCATCATCATCATCATCATCATCATCATCATCATCATCATCATCATCATCATCATCATCATCATCATCATCATCATCATCATCATCATCATCATCATCATCATCATCATCATCATCATCATCATCATCATCATCATCATCATCATCATCATCATCATCATCATCATCATCATCATCATCATCATCATCATCATCATCATCATCATCATCATCATCATCATCATCATCATCATCATCATCATCATCATCATCATCATCATCATCATCATCATCATCATCATCATCATCATCATCATCATCATCATCATCATCATCATCATCATCATCATCATCATCATCATCATCATCATCATCATCATCATCATCATCATCATCATCATCATCATCATCATCATCATCATCATCATCATCATCATCATCATCATCATCATCATCATCATCATCATCATCATCATCATCATCATCATCATCATCATCATCATCATCATCATCATCATCATCATCATCATCATCATCATCATCATCATCATCATCATCATCATCATCATCATCATCATCATCATCATCATCATCATCATCATCATCATCATCATCATCATCATCATCATCATCATCATCATCATCATCATCATCATCATCATCATCATCATCATCATCATCATCATCATCATCATCATCATCATCATCATCATCATCATCATCATCATCATCATCATCATCATCATCATCATCATCATCATCATCATCATCATCATCATCATCATCATCATCATCATCATCATCATCATCATCATCATCATCATCATCATCATCATCATCATCATCATCATCATCATCATCATCATCATCATCATCATCATCATCATCATCATCATCATCATCATCATCATCATCATCATCATCATCATCATCATCATCATCATCATCATCATCATCATCATCATCATCATCATCATCATCATCATCATCATCATCATCATCATCATCATCATCATCATCATCATCATCATCATCATCATCATCATCATCATCATCATCATCATCATCATCATCATCATCATCATCATCATCATCATCATCATCATCATCATCATCATCATCATCATCATCATCATCATCATCATCATCATCATCATCATCATCATCATCATCATCATCATCATCATCATCATCATCATCATCATCATCATCATCATCATCATCATCATCATCATCATCATCATCATCATCATCATCATCATCATCATCATCATCATCATCATCATCATCATCATCATCATCATCATCATCATCATCATCATCATCATCATCATCATCATCATCATCATCATCATCATCATCATCATCATCATCATCATCATCATCATCATCATCATCATCATCATCATCATCATCATCATCATCATCATCATCATCATCATCATCATCATCATCATCATCATCATCATCATCATCATCATCATCATCATCATCATCATCATCATCATCATCATCATCATCATCATCATCATCATCATCATCATCATCATCATCATCATCATCATCATCATCATCATCATCATCATCATCATCATCATCATCATCATCATCATCATCATCATCATCATCATCATCATCATCATCATCATCATCATCATCATCATCATCATCATCATCATCATCATCATCATCATCATCATCATCATCATCATCATCATCATCATCATCATCATCATCATCATCATCATCATCATCATCATCATCATCATCATCATCATCATCATCATCATCATCATCATCATCATCATCATCATCATCATCATCATCATCATCATCATCATCATCATCATCATCATCATCATCATCATCATCATCATCATCATCATCATCATCATCATCATCCTCATCACCAACGCCTCATTACCACCACTATCACCATCATCAATCTCTCACACTGCCACCTTCACCAACACCTCTTTCATTATATTTTCACATCCCCACCATTATCATTTTTCAATCCATCATAATCACTACAACCACCCCTATAAACCTAAAATTATTCACACCACAACCACCAGGACCACCACTACCACCACAACATTTTCATCACCACTATCGTCACTACCCTATAACCCTACACCACCACAACCCACCTCCCTCCCTACAACGTCACTCAAAAGACCTACATAGTAAAACCAACTATAACATTCATTAGCACACCACCAGTGTAAAAGACACCACTGCAACCACCTCCACAGTTAAAACCACCATAAACCCCACATGAAAACTACAACCATAGAAACCGCCATAGAAACCGTTAATTCCATCACCACCCTTGAGGCTTCTAACACAAGTACCACACCATAGAAACCATCGCTAAAACTAAAAGCACCATCACAACCACCACCTTTGCCACAATCACTACAACCATCCCCATAACCACAACAACTACCACAACAAAAACCACAACAACAACTACAACAACAACCTCCACAACAACAACTACCATTACAACAACCACAAAACAACAAAAACCACCATTACAACAACCACCACAACAGCAACCACCATAACAAAAACTACCAAAAAAACAAAAACAACTACCACAACAAAGACCACAAAAACAAAAACCACCACAACAACAACCACTAAAACAACAACCACCAAAAAAACAACCACCACAACAACAACCACCACAACAACCACCACAACAACAACAACAACAACAACAACAACCACCACAACAACAACCACAACAACCACCACAACAACAACCACAACAACAACCACCACCACACTATCCTACCATTCCTCCGACTGCCTTCTTTATCACGCAGTGACACCTATTTGTTTTCTGAAATGTTTGTTTTGTTGCTGGCGGTTGTTGATGGCTTTTGGAGGGGTGAATGTGAGATACGAAATGTTGAAGAAAAGTTGGAGGTGGGTGTAGTGAACGGAAAACTGAAAAATATAAGTGAAAAAAAGTTTATTTTTTATTTATTGAAAAAAGAATAAATGATTTTAAAATAAAAATATAGCTTTGAAATTTCAAAAATAAATAAAAAATTAAAAATCAATAACTCGAAAAAAAAAAATGGAAAGGATTTTTGAGGAATGTTTTTGTGGTGTTTCATTTGCAACTCTCTCCATCATTACTGTCGTGCCCTTGTTTGAAATGCCTCTTGGATCATTCTTTGTTTGTTTGTTTGTTTGTTTGTTTGTTTGTTTGTTTGTTTGTTTGTTTGTTTGTTTGTTTGTTTGTTTGTTTGTTTGTTTGTTTGTTTGTTTGTTTGTTTGTTTGTTTGTTTGTTTGTTTGTTTGTTTGTTTGTTTGTTTGTTTGTTTGTTTGTTTGTTTGTTTGTTTGTTTGTTTGTTTGTTTGTTTGTTTGTTTGTTTGTTTGTTTGTTTGTTTGTTTGTTTGTTTGTTTGTTTGTTTGTTTGTTTGTTTGTTTGTTTGTTTGTTTGTTTGTTTGTTTGTTTGTTTGTTTGTATTTAGTTGTTTGTTTGTTTGTTCATCTGTTTGTTTGTTTAGTTTTTCATTTATTTGTTTGTTTGTTTATTTATTTGTTTATTTATTTGTTTATTTTTTCGTTTTTTTATTTGTTTGTTTTGTTGTGTCTTTCTTTTATAATTTTTTATACTTAATTTTCATATTTTATAGTGTTTTATTTTCAAATTAATTAACAGCATGCGTCAATTTTTTATTTTTGCGCTTAACTTTTTAAGCATTTTTAATACGTCTAATGTGGAAAAAAATAAAAACGCGCCGAAAAATAACATTCAGGTAAAAACTTATTAAGTGCAAAACCTTTTTTTTCAATAAAAATTCATTAAAACTCAGTATAAAAGGTACATTTTATCATAAATTGACCGTTTGGCGATCTATGATTGATTTAACTCCATTGAGAGTTCATATGGCTCAGGATATGAATGTAAAAATATACCACAGCATTGTAGCATAAGGACGGCGTATATGATGCGTTTCATTGTTATATCTTATATTTTCCTGCGTAGAAGTTAGTTCAAGTTTCCTGTGCACATTGATCCTCACAAGTTGTGAGAAAAAATTTTAAAATGATAGAAAAAGATGAAGATGAAGAAGAAGAGGATGAAAATGAAGAAGAAGAAGATGAAGATGGAGATAAAGGGGATGAAGAAGAAGATGAAGATGGAGATAAAGGGGATGAAGAAGAAGATGATGAAGAAGGAGAGGACAAAGAGGTAGAAAAAGAAGATGAAGAGGAAGAGGAAGGAGATAAAAAAAAAGGAGAAAAAGAAAAGAATGAAGAGGAAGAAGAAGAGGATGAAGAAAAAAATAAGAAGAAGAAGAGGAGAATGAAGAAGAAGAGGATGGAGGAGAAAAAGAAGACTATGAAGAAATGAAATGAAAAATAAAATAAAAATGAAAATAAATCAAAAAGATGATGAAGAAGAAGAAGATGATGAAGAAGAAGAAGATGATGGAGACCATATGGTTGCTAGGTTCGTGAGGTATCGAAGGACTGAACGACCAGAAGATGCAGGTTTGGTGATTTCAATCTCAATTGGCGTGTGTGATCTTTTAACCTTGATACCAATCTTATAGGCGCCTATTGGAACACCTTTGAGCTTTTGTTGTTTGTCTGACGGTAGGAACCTGAATAAGAATATAAATATGAATAATGATATTTTAAAAAATTATTTAAACAGCCGTGAGTATTTACCTGATGACGGAAAGCAGAATTCAAGAACAAACTCTTAAAGAGCTGTTTTTTAACTTCTAACCCTTCTGAACATTACTGAATTTTCTCGTACTCGTAAGCCCTAATAGCGGAGTGAAACTCAACTAGGTTCGGCCAAGTGAGAAACTGCCTGGATTCGAACATCTAACCTTTGAGTTGTTCCTTGAAAGATAACCATGCTAGCGTGGAGTCAATACCGTGTCGTGAATTGATTTTCTCCTTCTTGTTTCCACTCAGATTTCCGCTCAATTCACTCAGGCAGACTTGAGTTTCCGTTCATTCCAAACGAAGCTCTATCTAACCATTGATCAGCCAGAGACCGAAATATTGCAATTAGCCTTACAAAGGCTTACCTGCTAGGTCATGCATCCAGGCGGTCGTCGTGGGAGTTTTAATTGATTACTGTAGGCCACCGTGGTGTGGTTAATTTTGTATGACAAGGAAGATGGCTAGTATAACCCAGTGTTACGTTGTGTTGTATTGTCATGTTGTATTTCAACCTTGTGCTGTATTCTAATGCAACTTTGTATAGCGAAATTTTATTTTATATGAAAGGTTTCAACCAAATGTTTAGGTGGTTGTAGCTGGTTGTGGCTGGATGTGGCTGGTTTCGGATGGTTGTAGCTGGTTGTGGCTGGTTGTGGCTGGATATGGCCGGTTGTGGCTGGTTGTGGCGGCCATAAAAATTGTCACACAAAAAGCAACGTTTCGCAGCACACACCTTCATGATCAATAAAAAAAATAAATAAAAATATAATAACAAGTTCAAAGGGTCGATACACACAGGCTCGATGCGGTCTTCTGCATAAACACACTGAGAACAGGTGTGAAATGTGGTTGAAGGGTGAATTACCTTGGTTAGGGTTGTTCAACTTTGTAACTGGTGGGTCTTGAAGATGGGAGTTTCGGAGCCACACCCATGCATTATTTCTCATCCATTGAGTGGCCTCCAAACTCTACGGGGCTTGTGCCACTATAAAAATATTTGTATTTTTATT
>OX387247.1:10847442-10852442 GCA_947562095.1 Branchellion lobata
ATGACTGTTTGAAATTTAATACTGATAAAGTCATATTAAAGTGTTGTTTAAACTCTTATCGGACGTGGCATATTGCCTTTATAAACTAGTTTGGCTCCCTTTGTTATCGGTTGAATAGACTTTCCAGCTACAAGTTCAAAAGTTTGGGAATCATTAAATAAATAAGACCAACCGTCGGAAATGTAAATAACATAAAACATTCGGACAAAATTCAAAAAATTGAATAAATTCTAAAAGATGATCAACAGCAAACAAAAGATACGAATTCAACGAATAATACAACTTTCAACAAAAGCTGCAACACTCAACAAACACCCATAAATTCAATGTGAATAAATCTGACTTTCCATAAACTTCTTTTCGCTTACAGAGTCACTTATACACACACTCTCACAACAGCCTCACTGGCTGACCAGTGGAGTATTGATGGCTTTCCTACGTGCTTCAGAGTCCAAACATCGGGAATTTTGACTGGAGATCCATTGTTTCTGTCGTCAAACAATGAGAAGGTCTGATAGTTGTCCAAGGTGTTTACGGTGCTGCCAGTTAATCAAGTCGTTGTCACCTGTTCAAGCTGCTGTCAGCTCTTGAAGATTCTGTTAGTTTTTAAGAAGACGTTGGTTTCTAAATAGTTGTAAAGTGTTTTGAGATTATTTTTTAATCTGTCACAAACTCTACCATAGGCTCTTTGTTTTTCGATATGTTATTAGCCTTCCAAAAAACTTGATGGTTCTTTAAAAGCTCGGTTATCTTTATAATAGATCCCTCGGGTTGTAACTAGTCGTTCAAACTCTTGTTGCTTGTAAGGATTCCTTGGGCCCCTTGAGAACCACAAAAGGCATCTGAGCTCTGAGCGTGGCATTGAAGAGAAAGGCTGTTGTTGCATCATGTTAATCCTCACCGTTACGCAAAGCCATCGGGTGTACAGTGATGTAATTGAAGCATGTGTGTTGCATTAGGCTCAAAACTCTTCATAAGCCGCTTCAAACGTGCCTTGAAGGAGCTTATGAGGTATTTGATAACAGGCTGCGGTTGTGATGAATGGTCGCACGAAAAAAGAATTTTTAACAAGTTGCTAATTACAACTTGACATCCAAGAAAATAACTTTTGAGGAATGTAAATTACAACCTCTGGCGCAACTAATTGTAGCGATGACGTCTTCCAACGTCACGGAATCCTTATACACTACATCTTTCCCTTTAATCACCTTTACTGCATTTGACTGTTTCTGAATACAATTATATGCAACGCCACTCGATATGATACAATACAACACAACAAAATACAATACAACACAACAAAATACAATAAAACACAACAAAATACAATACAACACAACAAAATACAATAAAACACAACATAATACAATAAAACACAACAAAATACCATACAACACAACAAAATACATAACAACACTACAAAATACAACATAAAACAACAAAATACAGTACAACACAACAAAATACAATACAACACAACAAAATACAAAAAAACACAACAAATTACAATAAAAGCGAATACAAAAAAACTAAAACAACAAAGACTTAACAAAATTATTGAATAAAAAATTGACACAACGCTGACTAGTTTGGAAACTCCAGAAAGCTCTAGAATGACTCTTCGGTTGTCATCCCACGTTGGAATCAATTTGAGACAAGGAGTCATCAGGCTGATTTGTTGGAGGAGTCAGACATTCGTCTGAAGTTTTGAATTTCAAATCTCAATCACACACACAGGTATCTAAACAATCGAACAAGAATTTACATAATGTTCGTATTTATTGTATATATATATATATATATAATTTATATGCAACGTTGATATATATATATGTTCCAGTCTATCTATGAACAAATCTCGATATATACATGGATGTGTTTTGTATATTTTCAGCGTTCATATTGGCGTGTTTTTCTGATATATACACTGAGGATAGTTGCGTGTGTTTAAATGTATGACTGATAGATTATAAATATAGCGAATGGAGATGAGACGCAAGCTTATTCTGTTTCGCGTGCTCTTTATGGTTTTTGTAATTTTTTGATTTTCACAAAGATGCTCTAGTGTTGATTATTTCATTGGCCTTCCTGATTAAAAACTTAAGGCGGACTACGGATACTTGTGGATTCCAAGAACTTCAACAAGTACAGTCAACACTTTATTATTTAAAAAAAATTAATTTAGTTATTTTGAATTTCAAAACTCGCCCTTGTGACGTAATCGCTCGTAGGAGTAGTTGTGATCTTTCCACCATAATCAATTTTCCTAGTTATTATTTTTCACTAGTGGCCGTAACGTCTGCTCCACTGTTTTCCACGTCTGTACTAGTATGTCTCACGTACGTATTAGTATTTTTTTTATCTACTATTTTTTATACACCTGTATTAGCATTCCTCACATCTGTACTAACGATATTTACATTTGTGCTAACAATATTTACATTTGTACTAACAACATTTACATTTGTACTAACAATATTTTCATCTGTTTTGACAATATTTACATCTGTACTAGTAGCTATAAAACTTCCACCAGTGACTATGGCGCTATTATTAATGATGGTTTCAATTTTAATATAGCAGTTGTACTAATAATTTTAAAATTCTCCCAGCAATAAAGTACTCGTTATTCGTACTATGAATCAATTTCTGTACTAATAAATATAAAAGGACAATCAAAAGAGTTTTAATAGAAGTTTCAACATCTTTATTAGTAATTTAAAAGTTTTAATTACTACAGTAGTGATTATGTGGTAGTAACGTGGGGGAGGGGGAGTCATGTGGGCACGAAGCAATTAATAACAAGGATGCTGAGGGCGAAGGAGGCAATTACGATTGATTTTTTAAAGTAAACAGCATATGCTTTGCTCCTTGTTTAAAGAGATGACGTATTAACTTGTCTTCCAGACTCACCTAGATATCAACATTTTTTAAATTGTTTTTTCTTTGTTTTAATTAACACTCTCTTTGCAAAAAACTTTTTTTCATACTTTTTTTTGCATAACAGAGCCTTCATTCCAATTAGAGGAAAGATAGGAGCGGTATGGACTTTAACGTCAACTCCCAGTGGAGGTAATCAGTGGTGTTTCATGGAAAAGCTCAAGAGGTTATTTACAAGCCTCCTGAAATGGAATGGATTGGATTAGATTATCAAGAATGAAACAAAATATCCACATGAAAATAAAAATTCGATTTTGGCTGCCACTTAATGATACCATTATAGTCGGTGCATGCGATCGGTACCTCATACATAACACTTAACACCCCAACCGTTCATTCTTCTTCATTAAAATAAGATTAGGTTGTCACTTTGTCTTCCGACTAATCCCCCTCTTCATCATACGCCGTAAATCTTAAAAGTTTCATCAATAACCTTCAACATCTTTAGTGGCCATGTCCTACACTGGTGAATACGCTGTACTTATCAACTTGAACTGCTCTTACGCGATAAGCGCTCTGTTCTGCCGTCTGTCTTTATGTTCTTTTCAAAAAACTCGTTTGTTGTGGCTGCATGAAATAGGAACTTTTTTAATTTTATGTGTTACGTGTTACACGTAACATCTTATGTGTTACGTGTTACACGTAACATCTTATGTGTTACGTGTTACACGTAACATCTTATTTGTTACGTGTTACACGTAACATCTTATTTGTTACGTGTTACATGTAAAATATTATTTTATACGTGTTACGCATTACATGAAAAGGGTTACGTCGTACACGTATTATTTCCTAGGTGTAAAATGTTACATGTAACATGCTATGTGTTAAATGTAACGTGTTGTGTTTTAAACGTGATAGCGTATGTGTTAAATGCACTGACGCAGGTTGCCTGTTAAGAGAGGGAATTGCACTCAGAGTGTCTAATGAGGAATGAAAGATTTCAAGCAATCGATGGAATTTGATTCAATAAAAAGGATTGGAAAGTTACGTAGAGTTGTGTGAAGGTCTTTGAAATTCTTTTGTTCCATCAGATCCTAATTGTGCTTGCTCCTCCGAGCCTTAGCCACGTCACACCACTCCCCAAGCACACTTCAGGTTTTCTAATTCTTATATCTATCTGGGATCTTCCAGAAACATGATGAGATTGGGTATAAGAGTTGTGGCTATGAGATGTCAATGGCATCTCACAACAAAGTGCACTGAAGGGGAGAAGCCTGAGTTAGGAACCATTAGGTGTAGTAAGCCGTGAACCAATATGTAAAACTAAAACAACCAGCCCTTTTAACAACTACAAACAATTCTGTACAACTACACAGCTGCTACTGCTTAAAATCAAACAACTATAGCTACCACGGGCAATGCATGAATTTTGAACACCTCCAACTACATGACTACGGAAACCACAACCACAATTACCCCACATAACAACCACAACTAACACGAACAACTACCAGGCACAACAACTACAACCAACACGCACAACAACCACAACTACCGCGAACAACTACCATGAACACCACCAACCACCACAACTACCACAAACAACAACAAAAACAACTACAACCACTCGTACACCACCGAGGCCATAACACCACAGTCCTGCCTGCATGGTTAACAAGCCTTGTTGTGTCTTTTTAATGGCAACTTTTTCTTCTGTTCACTATTGTTGGCTTCTTATTAGTTTTTTGCTGAGAATTCAATAATTATACTTCTTTTAAATGTTTTTTCCCAATTATAATTGATTTTTTTTGTTTTTATTCCTAATTCAATTTTTATTCCTGTTTTTTATCCTATTTTTAAAGATTTTTATTCTCGATTTATTCCTTTTTTTATTTTTAACTTGTTTTTTATACTATTTATTAGTTTTTATTCATCAAGAGCTGTCATTTTTCTGTTTTTATATTCATATTCTCAATTTTGATGACCAATTTATACATTTCTTAACAACAACAACAGAAACAACAACAATACAAAAAAAATTATTATAATTATTATTATCTTTATCATTATTATTATTATATTTCATTGAATAGCTATATTTTCCATTTCCACAAGAG
>OX387247.1:10854942-10869942 GCA_947562095.1 Branchellion lobata
ACCACCCACCCATCCCCAACAACCACCCACCCATCCTCAACAACCACCCACCCATCCCCAACAACCACCCACCCATCCCCAACAACCACCCACCCATCCCCAACAACCACCCACCCATCCCCAACAACCACCCACCCATCCTCAACAACTACCCACCCATCCCCAACAACCACCCACCCATCCTCAACAACCACCCACTCATCCCCAACAACCACTCACCCATCCCCAACAACCACCCACCCATCCTCAACAACCACCCACCCATCCTCAACAACCACTCACCCATCTTCAACAACCACCCACCCATCCTCAACAACCACCCACCCATCCCCAACAACCACCCACCCATCCCCAACAACCACCCACCCATCCCCAGTAACCACTCACCCTCAAAAACTAATTTTCATTTCCATTTTACCATCTTCACAGTCATCATTCACCACATCAGCACTTCCTTATCAGTCTTATCAGCATGGAACTTTCGATGCTTCTACCGTCACAATTCACTGCAACTTAACAATTCTTCTAAAACAACCATCACCATAGCTAGGTCATTACAACCTTCGCAACTAACTCATTACAAACACCCCAACTGTACCCACCACTACAGACAATCTATCGAAACCATACACGCCACTACGATCACCCTTCACTACCACTGCCATAGCCACCCATCACACTATCACACCATCACAACTATACCCATCACCATAACCACGACCTTCACTACAACCGCCGTAGAGTCATTTTATTGTAGTGTTTACTGGTGATGTTTCCCTCATGTTGCCACTTGTCAGTCATCGATCCACCCTTAAAGAAGGACCCTCGTGAATCATGCATGGAATTCATCATTTCTTTCATCTACCACACTCACACTACACAATATGATGCACTTTTTATCACCCTCTCGTCGTCTCACTATAATATAATACAAATACGAGTTTAATTACAGTGGCATTAGGGTATTTAACCAAACTCTCAAACATGAAACATTTCAATGTGGGCATGACATTAAAAGACAATTAGGCGTGTCGTTATAGTGACATTAACCTCAATGGATTCAAGGCCATGTTATTTTTGGATCGTTGCCTCGTGCATCACTTCCTCCTCGTTCACTTTTTATTGTTACTTCCTCATGCTCGTCCTTTACTACTTACCTGCACTGTGAAGCGATATAAAAATGTTTTGATTAAGTTAGGGGTTTGTTTACATCTCCTGAACTGACTCGTACCTGAGTATGTTTCGTCTGTCTAATTCACATCTCCAACACAAAACTTCCCAACACTAATCATTCAACTCATCACCCATGTTACCCGTCCAACACCAACCGTCCAACACCAACCACCAACACCAACCGTCCAATACCAACCACCAACCGTCCTACACCAACCACCCAACACCAACCATCCTACACCACCACCCAACACCAACCGTCCAACACCAACCATCCTACACCACCACCCAACACCAACCACCCAACACCACCACCCAACACCCTCGAAACTCTACGGGGTTAATGCCACTATAATAATATTCGTTTTTGTATTGTACTTTTGTAACACCAACCACCCAACACCAACCACCCTACACCAACCACCCAACACCAACCACTCAACACCAACCACTAACATCAACCACCCAACACTACCACCCAACACCAACCACCCAACACCAACCGTCCAACACCAACCACCCAACACCAACCGTCCAACACCAACCACCCAACACCGACCTTCATCTCAAACACCAGGCCCCATCGCTCATCCCGGCGTTAAGTGCTTGAATGTTGCGCAATGGCTCTGACATGTAAACTGTGTCAAAACACTTACTGTAAACACGTGTTGATGAGGTTGCATTATAGAAAAACATTTTGTGAGATGGCTGTGAAATTTTGAGAAATTTTTTAATATTTTCATCAACACAGTTTATTGTCAATGTGTTTTTAGTTATTTTTTTAAATTATCAATTTTTGATCTACTTCAAGTTATATAAAAATTTGAAAATATGAGTCCAATCTATTCAACAAGTTTTTGAACTATTTCAATACTTCCAGACATGTTGCTTCGCACACGAGTGTCAGATCCTTTCCATCGGCAACTCCACGTCTAAAAGACCTTCACTTGATCATTCAAAATACCACTGAATCATTGAGGATTATCACTAAATCATAGAAAAATATCCCTAAATCATAGCAGACCTTTCTTAAATCAAAGAAAATTACTACTAAATCATAGGAGACCATCACTAAATCATAGGAGATTACCACCTAATCATTGAAAGGATCACTTGAATGTTGCGGCTTTCGAAATGATTCTCAAGGCGTTGCGCAACTTCATACTTTTCATTTTTCTCGAACTTTTCTTGCTTGTCTTTTTGGGCGCAGAGGACATTTCAACAGTGGAAAAGAAGGAGGGAGGAGAGGCAGGAGACGTGGTACTGGAGGTTGAAAGTCTTTTCGGAACCATTGCTCCAGGCACACAAGTCACCTTCACAACCACCCCACCATCGTTTCAGTCTTCTTTCTCACTCCTCAACGACACAGTCACTCTCTCCAGACCTCTTCAGCGACCTTCTTTCTGCAAGGAAAACACTCCCTGTCACGTCATCTTCCACCTCAACATTTTCAGCGTCGAAGGCATCGCTAAACAGGCAGAAGTCAAGCTAACCATTCTTCCCACGCATATCGCCACACCATTCTTCCCACAAAAGTCACTCAAACTACAAGCCAAACGATCGGCTCCAGTAGGCTTCAAACTTGCAATACCACTAGCAGCTACCGAGGAAGAAGACGCCCTGCTGACGTACTCCATACAGCCAGTTGACACTACGTGGTCGTTGTTGGCTCATAACGACACCACTGGAAGAGTGAATGGCTTGGAACTCCAGCTACTGAAAAGACTTAACAAAGAGAGTCACTACAATCTCCTTGTGGTCGCTTCCAGAAATGACAACCCTTCAATCAGCTGTGAGCTGCAGGTGCTGCTTGAGGTGGTGGTGGAGGAGGGGAAGAGGTTTGAGCTGGACTTATACGAAGGAGCCGTCAACACCGACGATGATGTTGGGACGGTAGTGGTGAAGACCGAGGTGATGAATGTGGAGGAAAAGGACGCAGTCAGGTATTATTTTCCGCTCAAAACTGAAACTCTGTATGGAAAAAACTTTGAAATCAATGAAAAGACGGGTGTTATCACTTTGAAGTCTTCGCTCAAGTCAAATCCACAATCAGACAGGCAAGTAAACTTTCTCATCATGGCTGACGTGGGTTCCAATCCCATTCCACTATCAACAAACATTCAAATTAACATCATCAACTCTAACGCACACCAACCTCAAATCTCCTTGAAATCTGCTTACCTCCAAGGAAAAGAGAATGTTCTGGAGGTAGAAGAGAACCTGACTGACGCGGAGCTTGGAACACTGCTTGTTTCGGACGAAGACTCGAATGAGGCAGGCATGGTGGACTGCAGGGTGGAGTCGAAGGTGGTTGAACTCTCCAGACTTGACGACCACACTTTCAAGTTGATCTTGAAGCAAGCCTTGGACCACGAGAGTCAAAAAATTCACAAATTTGACATTTCCTGCAAAGACTTCGGCAACCCGCCTCTTTCAAACACTCTGCAAGTCATTCTCATGGTGAAAGACACCGACGATCACCCTCCAGTCTTCCATCCAAGCAACTACTCGGTCAGCCTGGTGGAGAAAAACTTGGTCGGCACTAAGATAATGAAGGTGAGTGTGACGGATGGGGATTCGGACGAAGCTAACAAACAAGTCTCCTTCTTCTTGGAGCCGCAGGCCGAACATTTCTTTTCTATCGACCAAACTACAGGAAAGCTTTCAACTCTCGTCACATTCGACCGTGAAAGCAGGGATCACTACAGTTTCTACGTCTTTGCCACCAGTGGAGCCAAACCCCTCGATGTCATGCAGTTGAACTCGTCTCTGCACGTGGCGAAGGCCCTGGTTAACGTGACCATCATCGACATAGACGATGAAGTCGCCAAATTTACACAGCCTTGGTTCACCTTTGAAGTGATGGAGAACCAGTCACCGGGCACTCTTGTGGGCAGGGTGATGGCTGAGGACAAAGACCTTCCTCCCAACAACCACTTCATTTACTCCCTCGCTCCTTACTTGAAAGATCCACTGCTTAGAAACGCAAGAAACATCCCACGGAGCCTTCCATTTGAGGTGCATGCCAGCAAAGGAGACATTAGGACCACCAGGCCGCTGGACAGAGAGGCGAAAAACAAGTACGATTTCAAGGTGTATGCGGGCAATGAAAGCACCACTGTTTATGTCACCGTCATCGACATCAACGACAATCCTCCTACCTTTGTCAACCCCCCTCCGAACAGCTGCTTGCACAACCAGGTCATCGAGATCAAGGGAAACTTGACCCTGTCAAAACACTTGAGTAAGCTGTCTGCCACAGACTTGGACCAGAACGACTTGCTATCCTACTCCATCGTTTCTGGCAACGACATGAAACAGTTCGGCATTGACGAGCACACAGGAGAGTTGTTCTGGAACTCTTACTTGTCAGGTCTTTCAGACTCCCAGTCCTGCAAAGCTCTGTTGAAGGTGAGGGTGCAAGACCGCGTGCAACACTCAGACGTGGCCTGTCTGCAGTTCGTCCTACAGGAGTGCCTCTCTCAACAGAAACTACTACAACAACAAGTCAAAAGCCAAACCACTGTTCCAGCCCAAAGCAGTGGACTGTTTGCATCGTTCAAAGAATTCTACTTCTTCATCATCGTGCTGGTGCTGGTATGTTGCGTAGCCATTGTGGTGGTTCTGACGTCTGCCATCTGCATCACCAGACACAAGACCAGAAGGATGAAGGAGAAAAGCAGGATGATGATGATGCAAGATCCGGACCTGAAGAGCAGTCAGTTTCCCTTCTTTGCTTTTTTAACTTTTATTCTCAGTTATTTTTATTTCCATTCCTGATTTATAAAATAATTTCGAAAAAATTAATAAATAAATTTCAAGAATAAATAATAACAAATCTACTTTGTGCTGCCAACTTTTATATTATAAAATATTTTCACTTGGATACCGTTATTCCATTCCGTTATTTATTCCATTGACTACACAAAGTCCTTTCTCGAACACAATCTTCCAAGTACGATAAACGGAAAGTTTCTGGTTAAGTTCATTACAGCCATTGCAACGGTGCATGTGCGCTTGAGTGATGAGTGCATCGACCACTGATTACTCTGCGACTTTCGTGCGAGAGTTACAGACAGTTGTTTCAATTTACTAAATTTTCTCATTCTTCCGTTGAAGTTGAAACATTTCTGCAGTGATAAAGGCGTATTGCGGAAGAATTTTCGAAGAATTTTGTGAAAAATTTTCAATTCTTAAAAATTTGTATTTTTAAAACATGAGGCCTGTCTCGGTCGTTCTGTGGTCTTATCTAATCAATGTTGTTGTCTAGCGCTATAAGAACAAGAGTTTAATTCTGCTTCCAAAAAAACGGCGCTGTTTTCTCGTCAACATCGAGTAAACATGATTTGTGAATGTTACTTGTGACATTTTAAGGTTTTCTAGGGTCCTTGAGGTATTTTTTGTCCAAGGACCAGCATAAAGAACTTCAAAGAACACCGAATAGAAACACATTAAAGAAAATTAAGGGTTATTGTACTAATACTTTGAAGTAATTTATTGCTGTTATAAAGCACTTTTCAATTGACAGTGCTTTTAACCAAGACATCACAATCGCCACAAGACATGAAGGTAGCGATGTAGTGATGTTGCATATATCATTGTCCTCAAAGGAAGTTTGTGTCGAGAGTTTCAATAAGACAAAGACGAAAAGGCACAAATTAAAGAGCTTTTGACAAGCCATTTTGAACAATACCGAACAAACGCTATATAAATAGCTTGATTAATTGCTATGGATTTGAATATGATGGATTTGAGTTTGACAACTAGAACAAGTATTGAGGTTGCTGAATAAATAGATAAATAATAATGAAGTTTCAATTTTGTATTACTACCGCAACACGACACTCCAGCATTTCCAGCATGCAACACACGACAACAACAAAATATAAGAATGCGTCTTCATTACACTCGACACTCAACAACACGAAAAAACAACATTCTTTTTCAACGCAAAACAACACGCCTTTCCAACACACAACAACAACCAAACCTTTCCAACACACAACAACAACCAAACCTTTCCAACACACAACAACAACCACACGAAACACCCACCATTCAGGTTTGCAGCTGTCAAGATCAGAGGCGGACACTCTGCTGGTTCTGAATCGCTCGCATGACAACGAGAGCTCCGACCAACTCACTGGTATCCTTGTGTCGCTCAAGTCTGTGGAGCAACTGCAACGACTCCAGGTAATCACGTGTTTATAGCACGTCCTCAATTCCATCTGCTTCATGTTTATAATAAAACTCGAATTTTTTTTGTCTTTTATCCTAGGTCATTGTATTGTATTTCTTTCTAGATCAATGTATTGTATTGTATTTCTTTCTAGATCAATGTATTGTTTTGTATTTTTTTCTAGTTCATTGTATTGTATTTCATACTAGTTCATAGTATTGTTTTTTGTTCTAGTTCAGTTCCATGTATTGTCTTATTTCCTTATGATTTGTTATTTTTTATTCAATTTTGTTGTAACCTGGTCACTTCTATTGTATTATATCGTATTAAAACGCATCGTATCACACTGTATTGTATCATTTATGGTTTTATGTTGTTGTGGCGGTGATATATAGTGTTGTTATGTGTGGTAATTTATTATGTTGTGAAGCATCATGTTGTAGTGTTGTTTATTATTACTTATTTTATTGCTGTGTGTGAATTATGACATACGTACCTTATGCGTCAAAAAGTGGGCTAACCTGCGGATTATTGAGTTAAATTAAACAGGAGAGAGTTGTTTTTGACATTCTTTTTCTTTATGTTCAACTCTCCATGATTGTTTCAATCAATCGAACCACTCATGCGCGGAAGCTTTAAAATCCAAACCTTACTTGAACGAATATTCTACCGTCATCAAACCACCACCAAGCCACCACAAAACCGCCTTCACCAAACCACAACTAACCCACCAATATATCACTTTCACGAAACTACCTCCAAACCATAACCAATTCACCACCAATTCACCACCAATTCATCACCAATTCACTACCAATTCATCACCAATTCACTACCGCTTTACCACCAATTCATCAATTCACCAGCATTTCAACACCAATTCACCACCACTCCATCACCACCACTTCACTACCAATTCACCACCACTCCATCACCACCACTTCACTACCAATTCACCATCACTCCATCACCACCACCAGTTACGCAGTCTGGCTCCTTCTAGAGACAGCCTCATGAGCACATCGACCTCGGTATGCAAGGAGAGAGATGGTGACAGTGGCTATGCCGACGTCGCCTCCCCTGTATGAACCTCTAAGGAAACTCTTTCAAACTTCCATCAAACCTTCGTCAAACCTCCGTAAGACCACTATCAAACCTTTATCAAACCTCCATCAAACCTCTTCCAAACCTTCACTGATCATTCACCAAGCCTCCACCAAGCCTCCACCAAACTTCACGGTCTTCTACTAATCTCCCAACACCAACTCTCCAACCGTAAACCTCTCTTCGTTTGAGTAACTTTCGAAGTCTTTGGTTCGAAAGAATTTTTTGTGAACAGTTGAATTCTACATAAGTGTTGTTGAAAGCTTGTCAGGAAATTAACTTTTTAACTGTCCAATTCCAACGGTCTCAAAAAATATCTTTGCAGAAAAAAGAAAGTAGCTTTTACTATTATTATTATTATTATTTCTATTATTATTATTATTATTATTATTATTATTATTATTATTATTATTATTATTATTATTATTATTATTATTATTATTATTATTATTATTACTATTATTACTATTATTATTATTATCATTATTTTCACAATATTTGTGTTAATATTTATATCGCTTGTTGTTGAGTGATTTGTTGGTGCTTATAGTCACCTTGTGTGAGATTTAGGAGAGATTCGGCTATAAGGATCTGCTGTGTTTTCCTAAATCATGCCTTCTCTGTCGGATTGATCACAAGTTGAAAGGCTTATACCTTCGAACCGTCATTAGATGCATTTATTATTTAATTCTTTGTTCCTTGATGTTTAGTTCGACCATGACTCATCAAACGTAATGACTCTCCGATTAAAAATTTTATTCGACGCCACAATGATTGATTGCTTGGAGTGTTTTTATGTTTTGAAAAACGTTCTTTTAATCTTGCAAATATAATGTTGATAGAACAACTCATGGTCATTGTGTCCTAGGGAGGTTAACAATGTCTCTATTCATGCATTTCCCATTCTAACCTTCAGCAATCTCAGATATTTGCCTATTTACTCCACGCATGTGATGATAGATTTAAGCTAAAGAAATACCTTTTTAAAGCTTTTTACAGCACTTAGTATACTTCGCTTGTCAATCACTATGTTATGTGGAATTGATGTATACGAAGACTATGTAAGGAGCTCCAATGCTCCTATTGTTGTCACCTCAGCTCAGTTCTCTACTTTTTGTTCGCCTATTTTCTGTCTTTTCAATAATTAAAGAAAGAATTATTCTATTTATTATTAATTTCGATTTTTTGTTCAATAGTTTATTTAATAAAAATACCATGTTTTGAATTTTATTTTATTTTTTTTGTTAATTGCTTCAGCCTCTGTCAATGCCTTTCATAGCGTCTCACTTGCAAGCAGCATCTAACAAAGCCATCCTTCAGATCCATCCTTTCATTCTCCAAAACACTAGCCGAACTCACACCACACCACTTTCCAAAAATACGAAACACCCACACAAATCACCCTCCACCACCCAAACCATCAAACCTAACACACCACACAAAAACCTTCAGCTTCTAGCTTTTACCTTACTGTATCGAGTCGCCACACTTTCCACCTCCACCTCAGCACTCACTCACCAGTGCATGCCATTCTAAACTCACACACGTAGTCTACAAATTATGTACCTATAATTTCAGTTTTCATTTTTTAAAATGTGTTTTCGACCTAAGGATTTTTTAAATCTGATTTTTTTTTTCAAATTAAAATTTTTTTTCATCTAAGAAATTTTAAACTTAAGCTTTTTAAGCATAAAAATCTTTTTTTATACTTAATTAAAAAAAATAAAATCACAACCCATTATCAAACATAAAAGCGGTTTTCAATTGAAATCGTTTCTTAAACCCAAAGAATGGTTTGTTGCGACTTGTTTGTTTTTTGTGTTCACACATTGCAGATTCATGCATTGTCAGCTGTTCTATCTAAATAAATCTTATTCACTACCTGAATGTAGCCATAAACCATTTTTATACCTTCGAGGAAATAGAAAAAAACTATTTTTTATTTTTTTTTTCATTTTTTAAATTTATTAATTAATTTTATTATTCGATTTTTCGCCCTTTCTGTTGCATTTCACGTCTAATTATTTTAGAACAATTGATCAAACTATTGCGCCTTATTACACAACTTTTTTTCTTCAAAATGTTGAACTCATTCTCATATTTTGGCGACCTTTTGCCGACATTACAGTGGCTTGTGGGTTTTTTTGTCGAACCACCCTTCGAAATATTCAAACTTCTGGAAGTCCTCCAACTCTTCACCTCTCAGAATCTCTTTACCTTTCACCTCTAGCACTTTTCAATTTATTTCAGTTTCCAATACTTCGCACTAACCGACGGTTTCTCTCCCTCACAAACTCTTACCCTTCCTAATACCTCACCAGCTTCTAAAACTTTCGTAACCTCTCACTCATTTTGTCACTTCTTTTACTTCTCCTTGTTCTTTGATTTCCACTAGTTCATTCATCTCCAACCTTCCTTCCTTCTTTCCAACTCCTTCACTGGCAGGACTTCCCCTGCATTCTTCTTTTATTCCAGGTCGTAGTTCCCCACGTGACATCTCCAACGACCACGTTGAAAGCCAGTTTGAAATATTTATTATTGTTACTATTATTTTATTTATTTTTTCTAAATTATCATTGTTTATTTTATTATTATTATTATTATTATTATTATTATTATTATTATTATTATTATTATTATTTATATTATTATTATTATTATTATTATTATTTATATTATTTATTTATCTTGTTATTATTCTTATTCTTTGTTAATCAATTGTTTTTCAAAATTTATTATAATTCTTGTTAAAATTTTAATTACTATTCCTTGCTTAGTTATTATTTGTCGTCTAATTACCAATCAAAAAATATTTCCAAACACCATTATTCAAAGCAATTGTTAAGAAATTATGATTTGTTGAAGACTCATTGTTAATGTTAATATTTTACGTAAAAAATCCAAAAAATTCAATATTTTTTGATATTTTAAATATTTCAGTAAGAATCTTAATTTACTTTTGGTCTGTAAGTCACGTCCCTTCGTACACTACATGTTGGCAGGTAGTTGCGAGCCTAGGTTCATTAAATGTTTTTGTGACATTTTGGTTATTATTATTATTGGTTATTAATTGAAATATTTAAATTTAATTTTTTCGAAATAATATTTCGAAATATTAAAATTAATTTTTAAGTTCTTTTTAATATTTTGAAATAATAAAATTAATTTTTAAATTTTTATTAGTATTTTCAAAATTTTAATTTTCTAACCTTTCGTTATATTTTTGCTGTTAAAGAAACACAAAAACCTGGTTCATTTGATGGATGCGAGGCGCCATCTGTTGAGAATAAACTGAGTTGCTTCAATTAGCGGAGTAAATGACCTATATAAAACAACTTTGCAAAGTCCTAGCTGAACCTATTTATTATTTATTCGAATTAAAAGTTCAATGATAATTTAAATTATTATAATTTTATTTTTATTTAACTTTGTACTTTAATTTTACTTTAAATTAATAAAAAAAAACACTTAATTGGAGTAATCTTTCAATGTTTGTTCAAACCCTTTATTCGGCATTGTTTCAATTGATGGTTATTATCATAATTTTTGAGATTGTTCAGTTATTAATAGAAAGAACCAAGAATAATAAGTTTAATAATAAATGAAATGGTGCTTAATTAAAAGATAATTAATAATAAATAATAATAATAATAATAACTGATATTGTTTCAACAATTTCTTCGGATTAGAATTGGGTTACAACATAATTTCATTTCTCAATGCAACAATGCGGGGTTGTTCCCTTCTCAAGATTTCAATTTTCAGTCAACAATGAAAATGTATCCTACTAAAGTATACGTAACTAAGGAATACCCAACTTGAAAATACCCAACTTGAAAAATACCCAACTAAAAATACCCAACTGAAGAATACACAACTGAAAATATCCAACTGAAGAATACCCATCAACATAAATGATGACCGTGACTAAATGAAAATTAATTTATAAAATGTCTTCAAAAGTCAAGAAAAGAACTTAAAACTACTTCGCGGAAGTTCAGTAATTGCCAGTTGTCAGTAATTTTTTTTGTTTTTTTTTTCCATTTTTAATCATTATTATTTTATTTCATTTACAGAAATAAATCTTTTTTTCTTTTATCTTTCTCTATTTCATGCAACCTCCGCCGAGCTACTCACGTGCAACAGAGTGTCCAAGACGAACATCATTCATACCTATAAAATAAAATTACATTCGAAAACTGAAAGATATATAAAACCATATTTTCTCAAAAATATAAAAGACCAAAATAACACAGAGACATAGTTCTCACAAACTTTCACTCATGAACAACTACACGACGATGGCTTGGGAGGAGTTTACAGAAAGAATAAGTGTTTTCAGGATGATTTATTGGGATGGAAAGATGCGCCAGCAGGTGGCGCTGCAAAGAATTCAATCCATAAAACTGCTTGTTGTTTTGATGGGGAAAAAGTAAACCCCACAAGGAAATTATTCGAGTGACGAGGTGACCTAGGTATGAATCAGTTGCGGTAGTGTACAGCGGTGATAGGGATACAAGTGGTGAATGGGTTACTGTGAATTATCATGGGTATGAAAACATTGCTTTGTTAATAGAATTTTTCAAAAAGAAAATTTGAATTTTTTTGGTGTATCTATAAGAATATTATTGTTTTTATGGCGCCAGAACACAAGAACCATTTTGAATGGGAAACTAACAGTACAAAAATATTGTTTTCAAAAACGCTTATAATCTTTACACCGTTTTACTTTTAGTTTTTTGTTACATGTTACATCAAATTTAATAAATTTTAATTCAGTCGCTTACAACATCGAAATCGTATCCATTTGAACCTGTATTGTTAATAAAATTTTCATAAAAACTTTTAATAAATTAAATTGAAGTTTGAAAAACCATATTAGTTGTAAAAAAATAACAAAATGATTGTAAAAACAAAAAACAAAAAATTAATATTATTAAATAATAATAATAATAAATAATAATAATAATAATTAATAATAATACTAATAAATAATAATAGTAATAATAATAAATAATATAAATAATAAATAATAATAATAATAACAAATAATAATAATAATAAATAATAATAATAATAAATAATAATAAATAATATTAACAAGGAATGAAAATAAATAATAATACTAATAAACAATAATAAAAACAATAGAAAGTAAATAATAAATAATATTATTAATTTTTTTCCAATTCATATTCTTATCAAAACAACGGAAGCATAAGCGACGAAACATTGTGAGGTTGTATGTCATTACAGAGAATGTTGCTTGCTAACACTAATGCCCCAGTGATGAAATTCAACGAAACAGCAGTGTCAAGAAATGTTCCGTGAATTATTTGTGATGATGCAACTCCGTTATACGTCTGTTTCTTGGTGCCTTTGTTGGTTCGGGTCTACATACAACAGTTACATTTACACAACAAGTCATCGCTCATCCACCGCCCATCAACCACTCATCAACCGCCTATTAACCTCCCATCAATCACCCATCAACCACCCATCAACCACCCACCAACTCTCCATTTATAATTCGAAAGCTGTCTTACAATTACATAGCAACTATCTCTAAACCACATACTGACCCACCAATGACCACTCAACAACCACTGAAACAAGCATCCATCAACCCCTCTTTTCAACCATACACCTCACTATAACACTTCATCAAAATGCCACACTAGTACGCATTACTACTACAACACAGTACACCATACTACCCCACCACGCTATACACTCACTCCACCCTACAAGAACATGAATCACACTCTACTACTAGTCCACATCACAACACCAAACACCACACTACAAGGCCACGCCACACACCACTCTGCTACCAAACCGTCTACCTTCAAAACATCACATCACCCCATACCGTACTACCACAGCACACAAAACGACATTAGCTTTATTACACCCTATCACATTGCAACACCCCCACACACAACAATACACCATACACAACACCACACCACACACAACACTACACCACATAAAACCACACTACGCCACACCACGTCACACCCCATCACACCACACCATGCCACACCACACCACATCACACCAAACCACATCACGCTACACCACACCACGCCACACAACGCAACACTACCACACAGAGCATTTTTGAAGAGGGTTCATGGAAGACCCCAGAGGACAATTGAAAGCCTCAGAGAAAGTCCTCGAGTTCACAAGAGGCCCCATCACTCTGATGACCATAAATGTTTTGTTATGTGGTTTGTATATTGGTGCGAGTTATGGATATGTGAAACTTTTCCAGTTAAATAAAAATTCACGAATTTCGGTTTGTAATTCATTTTTAAAAAAAGCGTTGTCACCAGGAACACCAACACCAAGCCCGGAAAGGTACGAATCTAGTCAACACTTTCAAAACCATATGGTTAACACTGACTCCACCACCACACAAGTACTCTCATCATCATCATCATCATCATCATCATCATCATCATCATCATCATCATCATCATCATCATCATCATCATCATCATCATCATCATCATCATCATCATCATCATCATCATCATCATCATCATCATCATCATCATCATCATCATCATCATCATCATCATCATCATCATCATCATCATCATCATCATCATCATCATCATCATCATCATCATCATCATCATCATCATCATCATCATCATCATCATCATCATCATCATCATCATCATCATCATCATCATCATCATCATCATCATCATCATCATCATCATCATCATCATCATCATCATCATCATCATCATCATCATCATCATCATCATCATCATCATCATCATCATCATCATCATCATCATCATCATCATCATCATCATCATCATCATCATCATCATCATCATCATCATCATCATCATCATCATCATCATCATCATCATCATCATCATCATCATCATCATCATCATCATCATCATCATCATCATCATCATCATCATCATCATCATCATCATCATCATCATCATCATCATCATCATCATCATCATCATCATCATCATCATCATCATCATCATCATCATCATCATCATCATCATCATCATCATCATCATCATCATCATCATCATCATCATCATCATCATCATCATCATCATCATCATCATCATCATCATCATCATCATCATCATCATCATCATCATCATCATCATCATCATCATCATCATCATCATCATCATCATCATCATCATCATCATCATCATCATCATCATAAAACCACCCTAACGCTTTACCACCCCTCTCACTATTCTACCACTATCCCCACTAATTCACTATTCACTAGAACCATTATCACCACTCTTCTACCACTTTAACCACTAGAAAACCCCCATCAACACCCCCATCCCCACCTGAACTTTCCAGGAGAGTGCTTGCTTGACTTGGCTGTCTGAAGAGCCTGTTCAGGTCTAGTTGAACCACACCAGATCTGTCGTGCAAACATTAGAAAAACATCGCAAATATCATTAAAGCTCCAGACATCACAAACACCACAAACATCGCAAAACATCACAAACACCACAAACATCGCAAAACATCAC
>OX387247.1:10872442-10874942 GCA_947562095.1 Branchellion lobata
ACACACACACACACACAAAGACCAACGGTGAGGTTGATGCCAGGAACGACGTATTGGTTGTACTGATTGACGATGCAGAGGGTCTTTTTAACGAACCTTTGTCGGTCCTCCACAGGCCACCAGTCCTTTATGTTACCCTCCTTGTCGTACAGACTGCCTGGTGCATGGTGGAGGTGTTGGGATTGTGGTGGACATGGTGGAGGTTGTGTGATGGTGGTGGACATGGTGGAGGTGGTGTGATGGTGGTGGACATGGTGGAGGTGGTGTGATGGTGGTGGACATGGTGGAGGTGGTGTGATGGTGGTGGACATGGTGGAGGGGGTGTGATGGTGGTGGACATGGTGGAGGGGGTGTGATGGTGGTGGACATGGTGGAGATGGTGTGATGGTGGTGGGCATGGTGGAGGTGGTGTGATTGTGGTGTGATGGTGGAAGTGATGTGATGGTGGTGTGATAGTGGAGGTAGTGTGATGGTGGTGCAGATGGTGGAGGTGGTGCGATGGTGATGGATTGGATAAATAAATGGATGAATGGAGAATAGTGGAAAAAATGGATGGAAGATGAAGTCTAGAGAAATGGGGGTGGAAGGATGGTGGTGGAAGGATGGTGGTGGAAGGATGGTGGTGGAAGGATGGTGGTGGAAGGATGGTGGTGGAAGGATAGTAGCAAATGGATAGTGGTGGAAGGATGGTGGTGGAAGGATAGTAGCAAATGGATAGTGGTGGAAGGATGGTGATGGTGGTGGAACGGATGGAGGAAAAAAGTAAAAAGATGGATAGAAAGAAGGAAATTTGGTGAAAATGGATAAAAAATGAGTGGAAAGATTGGCGATGAAAAAGAATGAAAATAAAAGGTATGGATCGAAAAGGTGAAAAGAATGGGTGGAAGGTGGAGAGATAAAAGAAAATAAATAACGGGAAAAAACGTATTTGAGAGAAAAAGACGTATAAGAAGATCAATGCGGGGAAGAATAGTCAAAGATAAACTCGCCAAGTGGAAGAGAGATCACTGAAATGATTAAAGACCAGGAGATAAGAATAAGATGAGACAGTGGGAGTATCCATAAAGATAAAGATGAAAAGCTTTTTTAATCAAATTAATTATATAGCGCTGATTCCAGATTGTTTAAAGCGTTTGGTTCAAAAAATACTTTTACTGAGTTTTGCGAAAGTGTAAAAATGCAGGCAGTGGAAGGAAATATTGTATTCGGCATAAAAGGAACATTAAAAACAGTGAGGAATGGTGCAGTATGAAGATGTTTAGTACGTGTACATAGGCGTGAAAATACGTTTGATTTTTATATTTGAAAACGGGAAAAAGTGAAAAATCTAGCTGAGCTCAAAAATGAGGAAAATGAGAAAAAGTGAAAAAAGGAAAAAAATTAAAAATTGAAACAAAAATAAAAGGGTGGAGGAATAAAAAATGGAAAAAAAGGTGGATGAGTGAGCATAGTATGAAAAAAAGGGAAAAAAATATGAAGGATTGATGGAAGAATGGAAGGATGGAATGAAGGAGGAGTAGCGATTGGAGAGAATTGTCATAAAATATGCTTGAGAGTGTGATAATAACGTCAGTATGGGATTGTAGGGTGAATGATAAGGGAGATAAAGGAGCTTGATTGACGAAAAGAAGTTAAGGCGAAAAAAAAAGTTTGAGTGATAGAAGAAAAATTGAGTGAAGGAAGGAATTGAAGAGAGAAAAGAGTTTGATGAAATGAAAAGAATAGCCTGAGGAACGTTTGAAAGAAAAAGAGGAGGTAAATTGAGAAAGAATGTGGAATATTTTGGAATAAAAAAGAGTAAAGTGTCTTAGAAAGGCCAAGTAAACTCAATTGAGAAGCACAGCGTTTTCTAAATCAAATTAAGTCCACAAGTGGAACGTGCTAGGAGTCTCGGACATGGAAGCGTGTGTGTCCACACACCCACTCACAAGTCCACCCACACATACATTCACACATCTATTCACACATCCATCTACACATCTAACCATACATCTAACCACACATCTTACCATACATCTAACCATACACTCATCTGCATGTCTATCCACACAGTCTTTCAAACGTAAAATTCGAAATTCAGTCATCAATTCATTCATCCAGCCATTAATCTTTCGGTTATTAATCTTTCCATCAATTCTTTCATCCATCCATCAATATTTTCATCCATTCATTCATTAAACATTTCATTCATCCATTCATCAATCCATCCATACATCCATTCATCAATCCACCCATACATCTATTCATCAATCCATCCATTCATCCATTCATCAATCCATCCATACATCCATTCATCAATCCACCCATTCACCCATTCATCAATCCACCCATACATCCATTCATCAATCCACCCATACATCTATTCATCAATCCATCCATTCATCCATTCATCAATCCATCCATACATCCATTCATCAATCCACCCATACATCCATTCATCAATCCATCCATTCTTATATCCATCAATCCACCCATACATCTATTCATCAATCCATCCATT
>OX387247.1:10882442-10884942 GCA_947562095.1 Branchellion lobata
TTTTATAATATTCATAAATGAAGCTGAATCAAAGGGAAATGTTTGAAGCATAAAAGTTATTAATAGATTCAAACAACTCTGAAGGTTTTAAAAACGTAAGTGGTGTTATTTCATATTTAGTGATGAATTATACAATAGGTTCTCTGAGGATATAAAAAACAAAATCAAAAATAAATGTTTGAGGATATATTAAAAACAAAAGAAAACATGAATTTGTAAGTTTTCAAAATTCAAAAAATCCCAAGAACTTTTGGGTCAATGACATTATAGTGTTACTGGTGTTTGAGAGGTTGAAGGATCGTGGTATGATCATCGTTACGGCATCACTCATGCTTTTGTGTGCCGTCATTCATAACATTTCCATAAAAGGTGGTTAGCCTGGGTCTTTTAACAGTGTTAACATAGCTATGCAAGCAATTTGATCAAAGTAGATTGAATAATCTTCTTTCGGAATTTTCTCAAATTTTTTCGAACATTAACATCTTTTAGTCAATGTTTGTGATTGCCTTGTGTTGCATATCTACGTGCTGGTTCGAATCTCTACGGGGTTAATGCCACTATGATAATATTCTTATTTGTATTGTACTGTATTGTATTGTATTGGTTATGCTGAGGTATTGTGTGTAGATCTAGTCTGAGTTGCACTTTTTAACGATTTAAAAAAGATTTTTTTTCAACGAAGACTTAAGCCGCGAGAGATTTTCTCGTCTCTCACGCTGATAACAGGGCGTCAGCGTGGGAACGACTCAAACTATATTCTATCAATATATTTTGAAATTTTTATCATTTAACGCCAATTACTACAAAAACTGTATTTCTTAAAAACTCATTAAACATAATTATCATTTATTTTAAATTGTTATAAATAAGGTAATTTATTATTATTATTATTTTTTGTGGTCTTTATTGAATCAAGTCGTCAGCCGCTGGAAACGTTACGATGTTAAATACGACTCACGTGATATTTGTTTTTAATGATTACTTTAAAACTTATTTCAAAAGACCATTCAACTTTTATTTGAAGATTAATTCAAATTTAATTATAATTAATTTAAAAATAGTTTAAATTCCAAATTTCAAAATGATTTTGATCCCTAATTTGAAATTGATTCGAATAATTTGAAAGCATTCTACTCCAAAAGCTTCTCACCCTGTTGTAGGCTAGTTTGAGGTCGAAGATGCGCTGAGCCAAAAAGTCCATGCTGTGGAAGGCCACACTCAAACAGAAGAAGTTCGCTAGCACTCTGTGTGCAGTAGATGTGAATTGAGTTGAGGGTGTGTGATGAGTTGAGGGTGTGTGATGAGTTGCGGATGTGTGATGAGTTGTGGATGTGTGACGAAAAAATTTTCAATGAATGGTGAACATACAATAACTGGAAAGTGTACAATGAATGGTGAATGTGCAAAAATTTATCAATGCACAACAGAGTGAATGCATGTGAAATGGTGAATAACGCATGCATGCATAATCAATTCATAAACGACAATGAATACAAACTCAAATGTGAATGCAGAAAAAACAACTGAAAAAAATGGTTTCCACAGAACGCAGTAGAATGAACAGTATGAACTTATGCACAAAGAATTCCGTAGAATGAATTCTGCATTCGAACAGACAAACACGCCAAAGCATGGAAACACCCCTCAACACCTCTTCGGTGTCTTGACGAGGATGGAGGGCAGTTTGTTGAGGTACTCGTCGGACCTGAGAGAGATTTTCTCGTCGTCAGGGATGGGCAGAGGATCGAAGGTGGTTCGTACCAGGGTTTTGAAGTCGAAAGCCTGGTGGGTGTGTGAGTGATGGTGGGGGTTAATGGGTGGTTGTGTTATGACTGTGTGGGTGATGGTAGGTTGTTGAAGGGTAGATTAGTAAGTGAGTAGGTTAGGTGGTTGGGTGGGTGGTTAGAGTGGTTGAGTGGGTGTGTAGTTGAAGTAGCTGGATGAGTGGTTGAAGTGGTTGGGTGAATGGTTGAAGTGGTTGGGTGGACGGTTGAGGTGAATTGAAATGAATGGAATGAAATGAGTGAGAGAAGGAGCAGGGGGCACCGGTAGGAAGAGTTGGTGTAGCTCTTGCAGGGAGGACATTTTGTGCATCTTCGCCTGCCTCAGAGCCTCCTCCCTTATTGTCATCTGAGCAGTGGTGGTGGGATGTGGTGTGGTGAAAAATGGTGGTGGGAGGTGGTGTGGTGAAAAGTGATGGTGGGATGTGGTGTGGTGAAAAATGGTGGTGGGAGGTGGTGTGGTGAAGAGTGGTGGTGGGAGGTGGTGTGGTGAAAAGTGGTGGTGGGAGGTGGTTTGGAGTGCAGTGGTCATGTGGTGTAGTTTGGCGTGTAGTGGTGGTTTATTTTGAGTTGGTTTCATTGGTGGTGCGTGTTGTTAAGTAGCTATTGTAATGTTTTTCTGAATATCGATTTAATAAAAAAATGAAAAGCTGAAAGGATTAATTATTTTTTATCATTTATATTCAATTTATTTCTGAAGGATTTATGTTCGTTTTTGA
>OX387247.1:10889942-10902442 GCA_947562095.1 Branchellion lobata
ATTCATCCATTCATTCACCAATCCATCCAATTTTCCATCCAGCCATCCATGCAATCATTCATCTATCGAACCATCTTATCACCAATCTTGCCATCCATCTATTCAACTATCCATCTTTTCCAAAATCCCTCCAATCATTTATCCAACAATTCATATAATTTTCCATCCAGCCATCTATTCATTTATCTATCTTCTCGGTCACAAATTTAGCCAGTCATCCAATTAACCATCCAACCAGCTTTCTATCCAACTTTTCATCCATCCAACGTCCATCTATCCAACCATCCATCCATCCAACTATCCATCCATCCAACCTTTCAAATCTCGAATCATGATGTCATTCATTTTGTTGAAAGTAGTGATGGCCACTCTGTCCACAGGTATCGGGTTGCTGCGTTTTATTATTATTAATATAGAAAAATAATAATAAACCACCCCCACCCCCACCCCCATCATCATCATCATCATCATCATCATCATCATCATCATCATCATCATCATCATCATCATCATCATCATCATAATCATCATCATCATCATCATCATCATCATCATCATCATCATCATCATCATCATCATCATCATCATCATCATCATCATCATCATCATCATCATCATCATCATCATCATCATCATCACCATCACCATCACCATCATCATCATCATCATCATCATCATCATCATCATCATCATCATCATCATCATCATCATCATCATCATCATCATCATCATCATCATCATCATCATCATCATCATCATCATCATCATCATCATCATCATCATCATCATCATCATCATCATCATCATCATCATCATCATCATCATCATCATCATCATCATCATCATCATCATCATCATCATCACTTCTTGATCCAAGATCCACAAGCGAATTCGTAGAAGTCTTCACAGGGATTAACGCTTTTGTTCATTGAGGCCATCATCTGTGCGGCTGTGGTGGTGGAGGTTGTTGTTGGGGTTGTTGGGGTTGTTGGTGAAGTTGTTGGGGTTGTTGTTGGGGTTTTTGTTGTTGTTGGGGTTGTTGTTGTTGTTGTTGCTGGGGTTGTTGTTGTTGTGGTTGCTGTGGTTGTGGGTTTTTTTGTGTTTGTAATTTTGGTTGTTTTGATTGTTGTGGTGGCCGTAATGCGGGTGGTGGTGGAATTCGTAGTTAGGGTTAGGATAGTTGTTTGTGGTGGCTGTGGTATTTACAGTACATGTTCATGGCCCGTACATTCAAGCGGTGGTGACATTTCGGGAATAAACTTCATTTTGTAGTTACGAATAAAGAGGTGTTAAAAAATCTGAAGGGCTCAAAAAACCCCACAAACCTGTCATCACGCAGTGCTCTGTGAGACAAATGTTGTCAACCCTTTTGCTCCTGTCTGCAAGGAGGCAAGGTGTTAACATTACCATGGTCACATTTGTATACCCTATTAACAATATTATTGAAGGTTTCAAACTGTCGTGAAGCTTCAAACTGCCGAAATATTTGAGATTATTGGGACGTTAGAGATTATCGGAAATTTTCAAAGTATTAAAATATTGAAAAGTTTCACGACGTGTAATATAACCTTCATTGTGATTACACAATGTACATTTGTTACAATCATTATAACACTTACAATCATCAAAAAAGATAAAGTCGTTACCAATTTACAATCACTCAAAATTTTCAATAATCTCACAAAGTTTTATTTTTTTCAAAATTTTTAATTTTCAAAACTCTAGAAAATTTTCATACAACGTTCAAAATTACTAAAAGTTTACAGCGAAATGTCCTCACAATAATCGATCTTTGACTCAATGGGTTAAACCTTTCAACTGTTATTTAAACAATTAATTCATTTGAATTAACTTAGAATTAATCTAATCTAATCTAATCTAATCTAATCTAATCTAATCTAATCTAATCTAATCTAATCTAATCTAATCTAATCTAATCTAATCTAATCTAAACTAATCTAATCTAATCTAATCTAATCTAATCTAATCTAATCTAATCTAATCTAATCTAATCTAATCTAATCTAATCTAATCTAATCTAATCTAATCTAATCTAATCTAATCTAATCTAATCTTATTTAATCTAATCTAATCTAATCTAATCTAATCTCATCCAATATAATCTACTCAAGACCTTTTTAACACGCCCTTCAGCAGTATGTTCAAAGACGCTGCCATGAATCGATCAATTAAGATATTCAAATTGAAGTAACTCAGAGTTTATTTATTTATTCAAATTAAAATTATTTAATTTACTTTAAATTATTTACAATTCAATTGAATTCAGGTCTTCCAAATTGATTCTCAGAGGTTGCTGGATTCGATTAAAAAACCCAATAAAGACATCCAACCAGCTTGGCCTCATGCCTTTCAGCGAGGCAGCTTCTAACTACCTTTTAATTAATCGCAAAATATTTTTTATTTATTTGGTTTGGTGATCCAAAATATTTGTTGTTTTATTTTTATTTTACTTTTTTTAATTATTTCACTACTTTTGAGTTTAAAAAAAAAATTTATTTTTCTTTTATTTGTTGATTTCCTCGATCTCCTGCAAGGACCAATCAACTTCCCGCCACAAAGAACCCACATTCGAGCATTTTATGGTCCACTTAAAATCTTCATGCGGTCCTCTTCAAAAACACTAAAGCTCTCCAGCCCTCCAGGCAATGAAGGCATGCATTACACCAAGACGGTCGTTCGTGTTGTTGTTGTTGTTGATGATATTGTTGTTGATGTTGTAGTTGTTTTTTTCTGAAATTAATAAGAACAGCAACAAAAATTACAAATTCAACAACAACATAAACAACAGCAACAAAGATAGTGCATTTGGAAACAACATTGAAAAATTCAAGATGCAACAACGACAACAACAACATTAAAACGACTGTTTACAAAGGTCAGAGCTCACATCACCAGTTCCCAATGGAATTCCTTCTTCAATAAGAAAAATATCTTCATGTTAAATTGTATTGCATTGTATTCTGTCGTATTTTATTTTATTGTATTGTATTTCATTGTATTGCATTAAAATGTATTTCATTGTTTTTCATTGTATTGTATTGTATTGTATTATATTTTATTGTAATGTGTTGTATTGTTTTGTATTGTATTGTATTGTATTGTATTGCATTGTATTGTATTGCATTGTATTGTATTGTATTGTATTGTATTGTATTGTATTGTATTGTATTGTATTGTATTGTGTTGTATTGTATTGTATTGTATTGTATTGTATTGTATTGTATTGTATTGTATTGTATTGTATTGTATTGTATTGTATTGTATTGTATTGTATTGTATTGTATTGTATTGTATTGTATTGTATTGTATTGTATTGTATCGTATTGTATAATATCAGAGGCATACAAAAATGATGGCGTCATACAATCTTCCCATCACAACGAAACATTCCTCCTTCTTTCTCCTCTGTTCTCCTAAGCTATTCAAGCATTCACTACTTTTTAGAATCTTTATTCACTTTTGTTTTTTTTTAGGTTTTTTTTCTTTTTCTTCTTTTTATCATTTTTTATTCATTTTTAAAAATCATTGTTTATTATTATTTTTATAATAATAATAATAATAATAATAATAATAATAATAATAATAATAATAATAATAATAATAATAATAATAATAATAATAATAATAATAATAATAATAATAATAATAATAATAATAATAATAATAATAATAATAATAATAATAATAATAATAATAATAATAATAATAATAATAATAATAATAATAATAATAATAATAATAATAATAATAATAATAATAATAATAATAATAATAATAGAAATAATAATAATATAAATAATAATAATAATAATAATAATAATAATAATAATAATAATAATAATTATTATTATTATTATTATTATTATTATTATTGTTATTTATATTATTATTATTATTATTATTATTATTATTATTATTATTAATAATAATAATATTATTATTATTATTATTATTATTATTATTATTATTATTATTATTATTATTATTATTATTATTATTATTATTATTATTATTATTATTATTATTATTATTATTATTATTATTATTATTATCATTATTATTATTATTATTATTATTATTATTATTATTATTATTATTATTATTATTATTATTATTATTATTATTATTATTATTATTATTATTATTATTATTATTATTATTATTATTATTATTATTATTATTATTATTATTATTATTATTATTATTATTATTATTATTATTATTATTATTATTATTATTATTATTATTATTATTATTATTATTATTATTATTATTATTATTATTATTATTATTATTATTATTATTATTATTATTATTATTATTATTATTATTATTATTATTATTATTATTATTATTATTATTATTATTATTATTATTATTATCATCCTATTTTCAAGCTTTCTTTTATTTCTTATCATAATCTCATTGTTTTTTTCTTATTTAAAAAAAATCTGAATATTGATATTTTTATTATTATTTATTTGTGAGCGCTTATTTTCAATACAAATTCATAATTCATTTTATTGTAGTCTTTTTATTTTAATTTTTTATGATCAAAGTTCATTTTCGGGACGGTTTGAAGGGTTGTCATAGAGAATAATAATATTTTATAACACTTAAATGATTATTTTTACATTTTCATTATTTTTTCAAAAATTAAACAAAAACTAGACATTTTTTTTTATTTATTGTCAGTTTTTTTAATTAACATATCATTAAACCCTTCATTACTGTTAACGTTCGCAGCGTTGTTTGCCTTTAGTATGATTTAAGAGACATTACACATGAAGCATTTAATCTCAATTAAGACACCGCAGCTTCAATGAAACTTGCTGCCTTCCAGTCAACCGCCTTACAAAACTGCGAATAATCATACATTTTTATGAAGCGTATGTTTATAGCGTTTAGCAATGATCACCGTATAATTTTTATGACTGATTTCCTGGAATGTTGTCGTTGTAGGAGCACGGAGACTTCAAAGGTAGAGGAAAAGAATGTTTCAAAAAACTATCAAAATTATAAAATATTTTATGAAAACAAATAAATCAAAATAAATATGAAGAATATTTTATGAAAATAAATAAATAAAAATAAATATGAAGAATATTTTATGAAAATAAATAAATAAAAATAAATATGAAGAATATTTTATGAAAATAAATAAATAAAACTGAAAATAAAGAATAATAATACATCGGTGGAATAAAAACTGCCAATCAAAAGATGAATGAAGAAAAATGGAAATTTGCTTTACTGATATAAAAATTGACAATGAGAAGGTTGGAAGAGGTGCACGGAAGAGTGGGAACACAATGGTGGAGGGAGGGTGGAGGTAATAATGGAAAGGCATCCAAGAGACCAATAACACGAAGGAATAAAAAGAAATGTAATATCGACCATAATAGATACTCCAAGACAGAAGATATACATGAGCTATGTTCTCCAGTTCGTTCATCCGTTCGTTCTTCCGTTTATTTGTTCGTTAACTTTTTCGTTCGTCGTTCATCATTCGTTCGTTCATTTGTTCATTTGTTAGTTCTTTTGTTTATTCGTTCGTCGTTCTTTCATTTACTCGTTCATACATCTATTTGTTCGTTCAACTCTTATACACGTGTTTTTGTTCAATGGTTAATTTGTAGAAAATTTGATTCAGCAATTCATCTTTTTTCTTCCCTTCCTCATTCAGTCGTTTAATCGTTCATTCCTCATTCATCCATTCCTCGTTCATCCATCCTTCATTCATCCATTCTTCATTTATCCATCCTTCATTCATCCATCCTTCATTCATCCATTCCTCATTCATCCATCCTTCATTCATCCATTCCTCATTTATCCATCCTTCATTCATCCATCCTTCATTCATCCATCCTTCATTCATCCATCTTTCATTCATCCATTCTTCATTCATCCATTTCTCATTCATCCATTCCTCATTCATCCATCCTTTATTCATCATTTCATCCATTATCCGTTCGTCCTTACGTAATTCATTCCTTTTATGAAAGGGACTTCTCATTCACGTGACCTAATAAGGAGTCTTTCGAATCTTGTTTGTGCAGCCACCAAAGTGAATTACTTCCGCACTGAAAACGCCACTACAGCATCATCATTCCAGCACATTACCACCATGCCACCACGAACACCACCCAAACACCACCACAAATACCACTCGAACACCACCAAAACATCACCCAAACACCACCCAAACACCACAACAAACACCACAACAAACACCATCGCAAATACTACCACAAACACCACCACAAACACCACCACGCTACCCTCACAAACACCACCACGCTACCACCACAAACACCACCATAAACACCACCACAAACACCATCACAAACACCCCCACAAACACCACCACGCTACCACCACAAACACCACCATAAACACCATCACAAACACTACCACAAACACCACCACAAACACCACCACAAACACCACCACAAACACCACCACAAACACCACCACAAACACCACCACAAACACCACCACAAACACCACCACAAACACCACCACAAACACCACCACATGCACCACCGCAGGGTTTCCTTGTGTTTGATCGTAGGAGACTTTATTGATCTCTTCGGAGCTTCATACGATGGGTTTCCAGTGCAAACCACCGATTACTCTGGCCTTCAACACCCACCAGACCTTCAAGGAAGTGGTGAAAAGGTGTAGCTTTGTGGCTCAACAACGTCTCAAGTCTCACGACAGTTTATATACTTGTTTTCATTCTTCTTCCATCCATTTTTTTCATTTTCTTTTTTTCAAAGTTTTTATTTTCTCATCTCATTCTTCTCATCTCTTTCTCTCATCTTCTCTTCTTTTCAGCTCATCTTTTCTGTTTAAAGATTTCTAAGTACAACGATGGAAGTTTGCTATCTCTTTCTAAATTTGAACTCAAAACACACTCCTCACAACGAGATTTCAGTAATTAGGTCCCAATTGGCCCACTGTCTGAACAAGGCGTCTCGGCTGCTTGTCTCGGTGCTTTTCAACGTAAGTTTATTTATATACAAAAAAATTATTATTATTTATATTATTATTATTATTATTATTATTATTCTTCTTTTTATTATTATTATTATTATTATTATTATTATTATTATTATTATTATTATTATTATTATTATTATTATTATTATTATTATTATTATTATTATTATTATTATTATTATTATTATTATTATTATTATTATTATTATATGTCATTTTTTTAATTAATTTTTTTAAAATTTTCCAATTATTAGCTACTGGCAGAGTTTTTTTAGATACAATATCACGCGTCTGCCCGTCCACCACGTGACGTGTCACAAATGTCGTGGTATTTTCTCGGTGCTTGCAAAGTGCACGTGTGTTTGTGTTTATGTTCTTTTGTTTTTATGTTTTTTCATGTTTACGTTTGTTGTGTTTGTGCAATTTTTGTTATGTTTGTGTTGTTGATATGTTTGTTATGTTTATGTTTGTGTTTGTGACGTGTTTGTTGGGTTCGTGTTTTTTACTTGCGTGTGTGTCATGTGCATGTGTTTTTTTTTCTTTGTGCTTGTTTTTTGTTTTGTTTTTACTGTTTTTGTTCATTTCGCGTGTGTTTGCATGATAAAGTACAACTTTGATGATGGGATAAAGGTATTACAAGAGAATTAAAAGAACATTTTACAAGAATCACAAAAAGATCACAAAGATATCACACAAACCTTAAGCAAACATCACAAAAACCTCATACAAACCTCACACCAACACCATACAAACCTCACACAAACACCATACAAACCTCACACAAACACCACACAAACCTCATAAAAACAACACTAACTTAAAACAATGTATGTGAGCAGAGCGATGATGGTGGAAATGGAGACGAGGATGAGGAGGAAGAAGATGAAGATGAGTTTGGACGATCTCTTCCGCTTTATTCCCGATGATAATCCTCTGAAATGAGTAAATAGAAGAATGAAAAAATGAATGAATGACGGATGGAAGGATGAATGAGAGGATGAGTGAAAGAAAAAGAGAGGTTGAGTGAATGGATTGCAGGATGAATGAAAGGATTTGTGAAAAAAAAATTTTTAATTTTAATATGTAGGAAATACGAGAAAAATCAAATCGGACAAGAAATGGAAAAATGATTTTCAATAAAGTATTTATTGTATGGATTCCAGTCACTGGTAACGTTAGCAAGATGGATGAAAGGTGGATGAAAAGGGATGGAATGATGGATGAAAGGTGGATGGAAAGATGGATGACAGCTAGAGAAAAATTGAATGTGAAAAATATGATTGTATATTGTACGGAAGCAATGCTGTCAACAGCTCCACGCGCTGGCAGGCGCGGATCTGTCAATGGCGTGATAAGCAATTTGTGAAAGTTTCAGAAATTCCGAGTGAAAGAATGTGGTTTGTGTTTCACAAGATAACAACCTTAACTTCCAGTTTGTCAGTTTCAATGGCAGAAACAGTCTAGGCCAAATGGTTCCGATCGGAAGTTTGTTTGAACCGTTTAGGAATTTGAAAAACTTTAAAAAAAGATATTGAGAATTTTTTTGACGGTTTCTTTCGAATTTTTTTTTTGAAGCATTCACAAAGAAGTTTTTATTCTCTTAAAAGCAATCAAGACTATTCTGAGAACTCTCCAACCACTCGAGCTGAAGTTAAGTTCACTTTTTTTTTTGAGTTAATTTCAAAACTTTTTCCAACCTCTGCACGCGACAGTGCACGGGTGTCCACAACCATTTTGCTGGTTGCACTATCCGCAAAAGACAGCAGCAAAAACCACCGAAAACTAACAATAATGACCAGAAGACTAACAATAGCAACAATCCTAACACTAAAAACAACAACGACAACAACAACGACAATAACAACGACAACAATAGTGACAATGGCAATAAAGACAACAAAAATAATGAAAACAACAACTTACATAATCTACACCTTCAACAACAGAAACAAACACAATTTATAACTACAACAACAGCAATAGCAACAGCCACAATAACAAGGACAGCAACAACAACAACAACGACAGCAACAACAGCAACAACAGCAGCAACAACGACAGCAACAACAGCAGCAACAACGACAGCAACAACAGCAGCAATAACGACAGCAACAACAGCAACAATAGCAGCATGAGATGCCAATGCTAGGATGGAAGATCCATGGCAAAGTTCCAAAAAATTTCCAAAGAAGTTTCAAGCCTCCCAGAGACTGGGATTTCTCTTCATTTCCTCTCATCAACGTAAGGTTCCGAAATAATTTTTTTCGGAAATGAAATGTTTTCAAAAAATTAAAAAAATTAATGAAAAACAGAAGAAGAAGAAGAAGAAGTAATAAAAGCAATGGAGTAATATAAAAGGTTATTCAACATGGGAGTGACGGAAAATATTATTCGCGTCTCTTCGTTATCCCCCTTCCCCTCTTCTTCCTCTTCCTCCTCCTCCTTTTCCTCCTCCTCCTCCTTCTCCTCCTCCTCCTCCTCCTCCTCCTCCTCCTCCTCCTCCTCCTCCTCCTCTTCCTCCCCCTCCTCCTCCTCTTCCTCCTCCTCCTCCTCCTCTTCTTCTTCTTCTTCTTCTTCTTCCTCCTCCTCCTCCTCCTCCTCTCTTTCTTTCTTCTCCTCTTCTCCTTCTTTCTTCTCTTTCTCTTCTTTTTTCTTCTCCTTCTCTCCTTCTTCCTCCTTCTTCTCTTCTTTTCCCTCCTCCTTTTCTTCTTCTTTTTCTTTCTCTTCCTTTTCTCCTTCTTTCTACTCCTTCTCTTCTTCTTTCTCCTCCTCCTCCTCTTCCACCTTCCCCTCCTCTTCTTTCTTATTTTTCATTATATTTTTTCTTTCTTCTCCTCCCCTTCCTTTTTCTTTTCATCCTTTCCATCCTTTCTCCTCTTTCTCTTCAACCTCCTCTTTTTTTTCTTTCTCCCCATTCCTTCAATTCATATCATTCCTTCCTCCTACCTTGTTTCCATGTTGTTGTGGTTGTTCCACATTTAACAAGCCACCACTCTGCGAAGATTCAAGCTGATGAATTGGAAATACCGTTGCGTGGTGTGGTATGGTGTGGTGTGGTTTTTTCTAGTGTGGTATGGTTTGGTGTAATGTGGTGTGGTATAGTGTAACATGGTGTCACGTGGTATTGTGTGGTGTGGTCTATGGTGTAGTTAAGTTGCTTCTAGTCCAATGTGATATAACAAGAAGTATTAAAAAGATATAATTTTTCTCAAAATAATATCAATAAAACTTAAAAATTGAAAAAAGCCTTTGTCAGAAAACTTTTAAAAATAACCAAAAATTATTCTCACACTAAAAACTTAACATCCTTTTTAAAAACAATTTCTTAAATTTTCAATCAAGTTCTTTTATTGTTTTTCTCAACACTTTGAAAGAATGGTCCCAAAGATTATAATTAATAAAACATAAAGTCTTAATAAAAAAAGCACCTTTAGAAGAGAGAGGAAGAAGAAGAGGACTGCACAGAAAACTCAGTATTTTTTTGTGATGTTGTGGTAGTTGTTTCTATGGTTATTATTCTTGTTGTTGTTTTTATGATTATTGCTATTGTTGTTGGATTCACAAAAGAGAATCAATAGTGTAAGAGGAAGGATTGGCTTTTTGCTAGTTGTTGTTGTTGTTGTTGTTGTTGGTGTTTTTGTTGTTGTTGGTGTTGTTGTTGTTGTTGTTGTTGGTGTTGTTGTTGGCGGTGGTGCATGTTCAGTAGTAATTGAGTGACTGAAGGCTTGTTTATGTTGCTGTTATTGTTGTTGTTGTTGTGGTCTTTGTTACTGTGGTTATTGTTACTGTAGTTATTGTTATTTTTGTGATTATTATTGTTAACACTATTGCTGTTGTGGTTGTTGAAATCAGACGGGATGATGGCTGTTCTTGTTTTTGTGACTTTACAGTGTTAATGTCGTTGTTAACAGTTTTGTTGATTTTTCATAGAGTGATATGAAACCAGTTGACAGGACACGAAATAACCCTGAAAGTTTAAAAACTTCAGTCGGTGCTAATCCTCAATTCTCATCTACTCACAAACGCTGAAGACATCACGACAACCACGGACATGCGCAAACAACGCTATCTTCCCAAACACCTCCCTTTAAGTCACTTCTCCTACCTAATGTATGCATATAACCACTTGAAACTCACACGCATACATACATATGAGTATATGAAAACACGAATACGAAAGGTTCCATGCGAATTTATACATTGTATGCTTGTATGATGTTTCAGAATACAAACAGATGCAGGTTTAGCGATGTATCTACATACATGGGTTTGCATGGGAAACATGTATACACAAACAGGTTTATACATAAACCTAGTGCATAATATTAATAGCATTAAAATAGTATAATGAAATAAAACATTAACAAAAAAATATAATAATAATAATCAGAGAAAATAATAATAATCAAAGAAAATAATAATAATAATGAAATAAAATAATAATGAAATAAAATAATAAAAATAATAAAATAAAATAATAAGAATAATAATAATAATGAAATAAAATAATGCTAATAAAAAAACTAAAAACAATAAAAACACAAACATATCAAAAAAGAATATATAAAAATAAATGAATAAAATATACAAATATATGTTTTAAAAATAAGTATAAGTTCATTTACGCGTATTTAGCCATCGGCAAAAAAGATAGCTGTGTGTTTTGATTTTCCTACGCTGGTGTGTCAATGTTTGAGGTGCCTTCGTGCGAGAGGGGTCTTTACGACAACACGCGAGGTGCCGTAAAGAAGAAGGGTGAGAAGAAATGGAACAGTTTTGAGTGATGGCGTTTCGACTCATAAAGTATTTTTGGTTGTGTGTGTGTGTTTGTTTGTGTGTGTATGTATGTGTGTGTGTGTGTGTGTGTGTGTGTGTGTGTGTGTGTGTGTGTGTGTGTGTGTGTGTGTGTGTGTGTGTGTGTGTGTGTGTGTGTGTGTGTGTGTGTGTGTGTGTGTGTGTGTGTGTGTGTGTGTGTGTGTGTGTGTGTGTGTGTGTGTGTGTGTGTGTGTGTGTGTGTGTGTGTGTGTGTGTGTGTGTGTGTGTGTGTGTGTGTGTGTGTGTGTGTGTGTGTGTGTGTGTGTGTGTGTTTGTGTGTGTGCTTGTGCTTGTGCTTGTGCTTGTGCTTGTGTATGTGTATGTACATGTGCATAAGTTCATCAATCGAATGATAATGAATAACGTAAAATATTTCAAAACACAAATTCAATTAAAAATAATTAATACACAAAAAATATAATTTGTACATCTTTGTATAATACATTCAGGAAAAATAAAAAAAATTCAAAATAAAAATACTAATAAAAACAAAATTTCTACAGCTTTCCATTCTGCAGCGGATCTTTCGAGTGACAAGGCATCGGGCGTGTCGGTCTGCACCAGAGAATTGATTTACCAGGCGGAAGAATCGCCAGAGTGCTTGGATGGGTTTGCATGGGGGTCCACAGGAAGGCTTGGTGGATTTTGAGTGCAACATG
>OX387247.1:10907442-10909942 GCA_947562095.1 Branchellion lobata
GCCACACACTCCTTCAGGTCTTGACACTTGAAGCTGTCAACAGGACACGCTGTGGGACGTTCGTGCAAACAACAACACGAACAACAACAAAAAGTCACAAACACTTTTGAACAACCACTAAGAACCGTGAACAAGCAATGACAACTATCGAAAAGAACTAAAAGTACAATAGTGTTATATGGCAATGAATCAAGCAAAGATAGTTTGCTACTAACTATTATGCTTAACTAGTTCACTTTTTGAAAACCACCAAAGAACTAATAGAACTATCAAGAAAACCCTAACAAACAACAAAACCACCACCAACAAAACCACAACCAACACCACCACCACCACCATCATCATCATCACCACCATCATCATCATCACCACCATTACCACAATCACCATCACCACAATCACCACCACCACCACCACCACCACCACCACCACCACCACCACCACCACCATCACCACCACCACCACCATCACCACCCCCCACCACCACCACCACCACCACCACCACCACCACCACCACCACCACCACCATGTACTCACCCATCTCACAGTACTTAGCAGCCTCATCCGAGCCATCGTGGCAGTCAAGAAAGCCATCACACACGTGACTCCTGTCCACACAGTCATTATCTTCACACCTCCAGTCGCCTTCGGCACAGTCTGCAACGCCATGCAAACAAGGTTGCTTTTGTTGCTCTCGTTTTTTTAATTCATAAATTTATTTTATTTTTTTCGTTTTTTTTAATTTTTGTTTCTTTTTTTGTTTTCGGTTTTATTTTATCTCTTTTAGTGGTTTTATTCCACTTCTTTTTCCAATCTTATTTAATTTTATTATCATTTGAATTTATTTTTATTTCATTGTTTTGTTTTCATTATATGATTTTATTGTAAAATAAACTCCATTTTCTTGTAAAAACAAAGTGAGGTGGGGGGAAATGAATATTTTATGAGATTGACTTCAAAAACTGCTCTAAAAAGCTTATTTAAACCTAAAAAACCAAAAAATTGTTTGAGTTCACTGACATTAAGATTCCTAATCCAATCTTATTCATTCAAAACCTTCATACAACGCTAACAACACACTCTCCAAGAGCGCTCTACTCCGAAAATTCGCTTACGTGTTGATGCTATTAATATTTTTATACTGTAAGGGCTCACACATGTTCGAAAGAACAGGAACCAAGTGGAGAACCAGCATCTTCAAGGATGCGTCTTGCCCCTTGTAAGCCCTTATTATTCCAAAGACCATGACGAAATGTTGGAGGTAGTTTGAAATATGCACTTTTTGTCACTTTATTTACATGAACGTCACCAAGATAAGTTTCAAAGACATTAATGTATGGAAAGTAAGGATAAAAATGATTAAAAAAAAGTAAAAATCAAACAGCCTTTTAAACGGTGTTGAAGCAATTTTAAAGCTTTAAAGGGGATATTATAAATCAATAAGGAACCTTTTAAGGTAGGATAAAATATTTTTATTAAGAAGAAAAAGAGTATCATTAATGAGAAAAAGATTTTAAAATGAGAATAAAACCAGCATTAAAAAGAAAAAAAAATTAGATTTAAACATTAAAATTACTAAAGATTATGAAAACCAATTTTTTTTAAAAAGATTATAAAAAACAATTTTTTTTAAAAAGAAAAAAAAAATTAATATTTGAAATTGATACAAAAAAACATGTTTAAAACGGCAAAAAAACTAAAATTTGGAAGATCAAAAAGTGAATTTAAAAGGCGGATGCTGGCATGGAGTGTGGGAGGAGACTCGGTTTGAATGTGAGTTCCATGGTGTCGAAGGGCGCCTGGGGCACTTTGGTGATTAGATCAACAGCCTGCAACTTGTCTTCCGAGAAGCCAGTGCTTCTTGCTGCCTTCGTCTCCGCCTCAAAGTGCTGTGGTGTTGTTGATGAAGTGGTTGAAATGCTGTGGTGTTGTTGTTGAAATGTTGTTGTTGTTGAAATGTTGTTGAGTTGTTGTTGCTGTTGTTGAGGTGGTTGTTGCGTTGTTGAGGTGGTTGTTGCGTTGCTGAGGGGGTTGTAGTGTTGGTTTGATGATATTGTTTTCGCTGTGGTGACGTTTTGTTGTTGTGGGAGCATTGTTGTTGTGGTGAAGATGTGTCGTTTTTTGTTTTTATGGTGGTGTGAAGCTTTTAACGTTGTCATGGTGGTACTTCTGTTATTAGAAAATACATATAAAAAGAAACAATAATATTAATAAATAATAATACGTATAATAAAATACACTAACAAAACAACAAATACCACAATACCACAGAGTCACCTTGTGAGCAGCCACTCCATGGAGTGTGAGTGGTGAAGGAGAGGAGGAGGAAGAAGAGGGCAGGTGTAGGAACGGGTACACGTGGTCAAGGTAGGTAGACTCCATGTGTTTCAAGAGAGCTTCAGGTGACTTCTGTTGTTGTTGGTGTTGTTGTTAGTGTAAGTGTTGTTGGTGTAAGTGTTGTTGGTGTTGTTGTTGATGTTAGTGTTGTTGGTGTTGTTGG
>OX387247.1:10914942-10927991 GCA_947562095.1 Branchellion lobata
TTTTCCATTGAACAGACACACCCGCAAGACTCGGTGACTCACTGAGGTGACTGCAAGGTTGGAACTTGTGACATATGAAATCAATCAATTTGTATAGCGCTGAGTAATATCCTTCAAATGTGTTTTAAAAGCGTGGTAGAGTATGAGTTGTTAGAGCTATTGGGGTCTGTAAGGCAACAGTGACAAAAACAGGGACAAGTGTACGTCGTTTGTGTCTCAGTAGACATCAGGCTAGGCTGTGAAGCGTGAAGCCCAGGGTTCAATTTCCAGCCAAACCGGTTTCAAATTATGAAAAGCAACACGTTAAAGCAAAAAAACAGACGCCGTGTTGGAGTAGTGTAAAAGGTATTTTGAGGCTGAAAAAGTATTATAATAATTATAATGAAAATATTCGAAAAAGAAATAACAAACTAGAAGGAGAAGGTCACCAGTGGAATGTTGAGGCATGGGAATGTTCCTGACGCTGATGAGGTCAAACAGACACTCGACACGACACCTGCCCTGGCCTTCCTGCGTGGTGAGTGCTTCTGTGTGATTGGTGTATTAATCAACATTGCGCAGTTGTGACTGCTTTATAAATCCACAGTAATTAATTAATATGACTCTCATTTTGCCAAGATTTGATGAGATATTCATCGGTAAGTGTCCATACGTTCACCACTCTTTGAGCATTTAATTGCTAAACTCTAAACATTCTCTACATTCCTATTAAAAGCCTCACTACTCTAACAATGATACTCTTAACAAAAATGCAATTCTAGAATTTCAATACTAGTATTGCTTGTGATTTGAAAGTTATTTTGAAAAATAAAGCTAAAATCTTTTGTGAGATACAAGATATAAATATATATTGTATATGTGACATAAACCCAGGAAGTAAAGATAACGAGAGATGAAAATGACGTATGTTGACTCAACAGAGGGACACATGCGTTGTAGAAGCAAGGATGGCAAAAGCGACCTTCGCAGGAGTGAGTGGATGGAAGTGCAGTCCTGAGTGACTATGTGAGGCCCACTGCACTCCATGAAGGTTGTACTGAGCTGGGTGGGTGGGCTAGGTGGTGGGCTAGGTGGTGGGTGGGTTAGGTAAGGGTTGAATTGACTGGTGGATGGTGGGTGAATGGTGGTTAGTGAGTGGGTTGGTTGGTGGGTAAGTTGATCAGGCTGGTGAGTAGGTTGGTTGGTGGGTTGGTGAGCGGTAAAGTGGGCTGGAAAATTGGTGGATGTCTTGATGAGTATGTAGCATAGATATTGAATGACTTCAAATTTTAAATAAATTGAACTGGAAGTGGTTGTCGTAAGTGTCAGAAACAATCTTCCCTTTGCCAAAATATTTTTTTCGCGTGTCATTCGAACTCTGGGTACTCCTTCACAATCTTCTTGACAGTATTTTGCCACAAAAAACATTTGCACAGCTCCCAAAACTCTACACACACACACACACACACACACACACACACACACACACACACACACACACACACACACACACACACCCACACACACACACACACACACACACACACACACACACACACACACACACACACACACACACACACACACACACACACACACACACACACACACACACACACACACACACACACACACACACACACACACACACACACACACACACACACACACACACACACACACACACACACACACACACACACACACACACACACACACACACACACACACACACACACACACACACACACACACACACACACACACACACACACACACACACACACACACACACACACACACACACACACACACACACACACACACACACACACACACACACACACACACACACACACACACACACACACACACACACACACACACACACACACACACACACACACACACACACACACACACACACACACACACACACACACACACACACACACACACACACACACACACACACACACACACACACACACACACACACACACACACACACACACACACACACACACACACACACACACACACACACACACACACACACACACACACACACACACACACACACACACACACACACACACACACACACACACACACACACACACACACACACACACACACACACACACACACACACACACACACACACACACACACACACACACACACACACACACACACACACACACACACACACACACACACACACACACACACACACACACACACACACACACACACACACACACACACACACACACACACACACACACACACACACACACACACACACACACACACACACACACACACACACACACACACACACACACACACACACACACACACACACACACACACACACACACACACACACACACACGCCCATACATAAACACGCACACAAACAAAAACATAATCGTATACACACGCACTCACGTTTGAGCATGTACTTGGCTAGAGTGGGGATCCTGTAACCAGAAGGGAGTGAGTTCAATTCCTCCTTCAGGGCTACTCTGTGCTTTGATGGCTGGTGGGATCGGTATGTTGTAATGGGCAGTAGAAATAGAAGTGATTTTGGAAATTTCCAACTTTTTATTTATTTGAATTCTTGATAGAATTCAGTACTTTCACTCACAATTCTGAAACTTCTCTTCAACTCAGTCCACAAATCCTCACTGCATCGTTGTGTTAGTAACAAAATCAGCTCACAAAACTTTTCACTTCTTCGCTTCATTTTAATCAACTTAATTTTTTGCTTTAAAACAAAACCACCCCACAAACTTGCTTCTCAACTCCTCTTCTTCTTCTTCTTCTTCTTCTTCTTCTTCTTCTTCTTCTTCTTCTTCTTCTTCTTCTTCTTCTTCTTCTTCTTCTTCTTCTTCTTCTTCTTCTTCTTCTTCTTCATCGTCCTCATCACTTCCACTAGCAACAGCTCCAGTGTCTTCGTCCCCATCAACAACTTTTTCATCTTTTTCTTCTCCATCCTCTTCATCTTTTTCATCAAAGCTTTCAATGTTATTTTCGTCTTCATTTTCTTCTTCTTTTTCTTCATCCTCATCCTCATCCTCTTTTCTTTCATTATTTGTTCTATCCACCTTGTATTTGGATTTTTTGCTAGCTTCCTCATTATCACTCTCAAGTGAATATTTCTGGAAATTTTTGATAAATTTTAATTTAGTTGAGCCATGACTTCAACAACACAAAAAAATAACAATGAAAAAAAAAAAGAAATTAAAAAAGAAAAAGAAAAAAAAGGAAAATACAAAAACAATAAAAAGAAAAAAAAAGTTTGCACGAGTAATGGATTGGCACGTGACCTTGAGGAAGTTACTAGGCACCAAACCACTTTGTCCCTCCTTGTTCTCCGCCACCATCCACCCGTCCGTCCTGTGACATACCGAAATAATCGCTGTTTTTTCAAACATTCATTTCATTTTTTCAGTTTTTTCAAAGCTATCATTATTTTCATCGTCATCATCAATGTCATCATCATCATCGTCGTCGTCTTCATCACCATCATCACCACCACCATCACCTCAACTTCTTGATGACTAGGATATCACCTTGAGCAAAGGGCAAGTCACCCTCTTGCTGGCCTGCAAATCCTTTTATCGCTATGTACTGTGAGGGATGAGAAAATAAATAAAGAGAAACAAAGACGATGATGATGATGAATATGAAAAAGATTTGAAAGAAGAGGAAGGAAAAGAAGAAGAAAAATAAAGACAGAGATAAAGAAAAATAAAAAAACAAAAAGAAAGAAGAAAAGAAGGAATGGTGAATGAAAGAATAATATAGGGTGTGTGCAAGGTATGAGGGCGATAGTTGGCTGCACGGACCACTTGCTTACTTGCTTATCTTTCACAGACTCCCTGAACCGCTCGAGTTTGCTATTTCCTCGTTTGTTCTCTTCAACGCCATCATCATCATCATCATCATCATCCTCATCATCTTCATCATCTTCTTCTTCATCTTCATCATCATCTTCATCATCATTTTCGTCAATATCCTCGCTGTCATCAGTCGCATCGTCAACTTCTTTTTTATTATTTTTATTATTTTTATTGAATTTGTTTTTTTCTTCTTTTTTTTCATCCAATTCATTTTTTTTATTTTTTATTTTTTTGTTTTCCAAATTAATTTTTTCGTCTGTTTTCGTATTAGTTTCGGACTGCGAATTTCGTTTGAAAAACCTTTTACATGAGAAAAAAGATGTGTTTTTCAAATTAACTCAGGTTTATTGAGAATAATTAGAATTTAAATTAAAATAATTAATAAAAATAATAATTAATAAAAATAATAAGTAATAAAAATAATAAGTAATAAAAATAATAATTAATAAAAATAATTATTAATAAAAATAATTATTCACAAAAATAATTAATAATGAAAATAATTCCTAATATAACAAAATTCCTAATAAAACTAAGTCCTAATAGAAATAACAATTGATAAAAATAATAATAAGAATAAAAATAATAACCAATAAGAATAATAATTTATAAGAATAATAATTAATAATAATAAAAATTAATAATAATAATAATTAATAAAACCCATATAACTTTTGAAATATTTTTTTTCAAAAGTACTAATTTAAAAGCACGAAATGGATGATTATTTTTCCGCTTGATTGTAACTCACCTGCCAGAAAACAAGGCTGGAAACTTTGACTTGAAGCTCCCTTTTGATTCGTTTTTGCCAGTCACTTCTGGTGCTTCCTCGTCTGTTTAATCAATCACTGACTCAATTGATTGAGAAGTTAATTAATTACTCGACCAATCAATCGATTAATTGGTTAATCAATTGACCAATTAATCAAACATTTAATAGGTAGTTTACAAACACATGGCTTCAGGCGTTATTTCAACGCTGCATTAACTTCCCTATCACAGGGCGATCAACATCAAAAACTTCGTAACAAACCCTTGTTCCTCGCCTCCTTCTTCGAGTCCCCTCGACCCTTCTTGTCACTCCTCTTCCTCTCTACCTCTTCTTCCTTCGTTTCTTCTTGCACTCCTTTCTTTCTCGCATCAGCGCCACTTTTTTTCCTTTTATTTCCATCTCCGGTACTACTTTTACTCAGTTTTTTTTTCTTCATTTTTTCTTTTTTAGTTTTCTTTTTCACTCCGTCTTCTTCACTTCCTTCATCTGAATGTTCCTCATTTTCATCATCATAGCCTTGTACATCATCATCTTTTTCTTCTTCCTTTTCCTTTTTTTTGTTATATTCTCTTTCTTTTTCTATTTCTTCTTTCCTTTCTTCTTCTTCTTCTTCATTGTCACTAATTTCCCCTTCTCTTGTTTTTCTTTCTTCTTCCTCTTCGTTTTCTTCTTTTTCTTTTTTTTCTCTTTTTTCACTCTTTTCTTCATCACTTTTTTCTTCTTCTTTTTCTTCTTCTTCTTCTTCTTCTTCTTCACCTCCTTCTTCACTTTTTTTTTTCATTTTTTCATTGTCATCTTCATTCTTTTTCTTATCCTTTTTTCTTTTAATCTCATTCTCTACAGACTTCATGTCACTTCCGCCTCCTTTTCCATCTCTGAAAATTCAAATTTTGTTTACGAGATTACCAAGTTTAACACGCCTACCACCGATTCCGCTAATTACATTTTTGCGGGTGAATAAGATTTACAGCCTGTTGCATACTAAAAATATGAAGTTTTAATTAGGTAAACTTTTAAGTATACTTAAGTTCGTGTATATATAAATTTTTATACTCTTAGTTATATGAAAATTTTGTGTTATGAACAAACATGTTAGCTTTCAACAGATCTTCATATTTGCTCAACTCCACCTACAAAATTTTGAACTTTATAAAAATTAATTTTAATCTTCATTAAAATAAAAACTGAGTCACATACAAAACCTTGAGATTAGTAAGTTTGTGAATCTCATCAGCTTTTTTGGAACCGAATCTTAAAATTCTTTTTGGTTCATCTGACTGATATGAAATAAACTTCAACAAAAATTTTCGAAAAGCTTCTACAAATAAAGAAACTAAATTTTTTTGAACTTAAATCATGTAAAGTACAATACCTCTTTTAGTTCCTCAAATTGGTTACGTAGATCATTTACCTTGGTTAAGTTGTTGAAACAGCTGCAAAAACATCACATATATATAGAAGATCGAACATTTCTAGTGTATTCTTGCGTATATTTCTATGAAATTCATCTTAATTCATTTTACACATTCACCTTTCGTAGAGTAATTTTCTGTAATTTGGATTCAACTTCGACTTTTTTATTTCATTCGAATACAAAACAATATCTTTTTTCACCTGAAACAGCAGACAAGATGAATTGAACAGCTTTTAACAAAATTAATTAAAAATTATTTTCGATAATTTGTAATTTCAAGTTTCAAAATTCATTATTGCACTTGTTTACATCTTTCATAAAAAGAGCATTTTCTTTTTTTTTCTTCGTCAAAATAGATTCTGACATTTCGAGTTTTCACGAAACAACCTTCAGAGTTGCTATGGTAACAGCAATGTGTAATTATTAGAATTTTTCAGATTGTCTAACGATACGAGTGAAAAATTAACAGATAATCTTTTTTTTAAACATTGAATTTTTTAATTTATTGAAAGATATAAGTACTTTCTTCATTAATTTTCACTCTATTTCTTGTAACATAATTTATTATATATCTTGGTAAAACAATTTTTCTAATTTTTAAATTTTATTTAGAATTAAGTTAACATGAATAAATATTAAAATTCCATAGTTTTGGAATGTGCCTTATCTGGAGTTAAACTTAGAATCGTCATTGTGATTAAAGCTAAAATAATAACTTTTGTTTAAATTGTTTCATTCAGACGTGACCAGCAAGTGAATGAGAAATCTATGACTTTGAGTAACCTTTCCTGCTAATCTAACTTAATCTTGTCAAAACTTTTCGATTTACTTGTATGAAACTTGTATAAAACTATAGTTTTGATCAATTTTACCTTATTATATATATTTTTAAATTTTTTGTATCATTTTTGTAACTGGTTTGCGACTGTTACATAATGCTAAGCGTATTCCGCTGTAAGGCGTGAACGGTTTTAAAGCGGCAACTAAATCAAAGGAACAGACGACGTGCTAGAGTGGCTTAGTCACCTAGTAGCCCAGCAGCGAGTAAAAGCGTTTCTTTGTGAACCCCTTGGAACCAGAGGCTTCACTAATTCTTTGATTAGCTTAGGTTCAGATTTGTAAGGCGCTGGTTTCATACCACTCACTCGAAATTATTTATAATTACTTACTGGTCTACTTTTTTATCAAATAATTTCTGAAAAACACAAAAACTAACTGTTTTTTGCTTTTCAGCAGTTTCCTCGAGCTGTGACTCACTTTCAAAGCCTCAACGACCTTTGAGGCATGCCATTGAAAAGGCACCTTACCCTGTCTATAAAGATTTATTATTAAAACCGATTGTCAGACAAACCATAGAGAGAGAAGCAGTTGAAAGGCACTGCCGATGAGAACGTTTCAAACTAACCATACAGCTTCTCAGTCTCCGCTTTCTAGGTGACCTACGATTGAATTATGATGGCTCGTTTGACAGGCTGTTATTGTTAGTCTTTGAGGGATCACGTTCGTCGCCTGTAGTGTAATTGTTGGCGAGTTAGTCTGCAAAGCATTAAACTCAGGCTAAGCAGTTGATCTCAAATTTGAGTTTTTAAAAACGAAGACTCAAGTGAAAAAGCTATGCTAGAAGGGCCTAGTCATCTAGTAATCCACAAGCGATTGAAGCGGTGTTTAAGGCACCCATTGAACCATTGACAAAAGACGCTAATCGAGTTCATGTATTAGATTAGATTAGATTAGATTAGATTAGATTAGATTAGATTAGATTAGATTAGATTAGATTAGATTAGATTAGATTAGATTAGATTAGATTAGATTAGATTAGATTAGATTAGATTAGATTAGATTAGATTAGATTAGATTAGATTAGATTAGATTAGATTAGATTAGATTAGATTAGATTAGATTAGATTAGATTAGATTAGATTAGATTAGATTAGATTAGATTAGATTAGATTAGATTAGATTAGATTAGATTAGATTAGATTAGATTAGATTAGATTAGATTAGATTAGATTAGATTAGATTAGATTAGATTAGATTAGATTAGATTAGATTAGATTAGATTAGATTAGATTAGATTAGATTAGATTAGATTATTGTTTGACCTCATGGGATTTGATTAACATATCAAGCGGCACATAAGGTGTCGTGGTAGCGAAAGGCGCCTTACAAATTTCTTGATTAGATTAGATTGTGACAAGATCATGACGTTGGATTAAAATGTAATTCAGGTGAATTGAAAGACAATAATAGAAACGTCACCAGTGTGATTGAATACATATTCACCGCTGCTAACAACAACTTATGGTTCAATGTCAAATCCATAGAAAGAATAAAAGTAACAAAATGGAATAACAACTCCAAGCACAAAACTAAGGATACGATGAACAAACGGGCATTGTGCGGGGACTCTTCCGAGCCCTCTGTGGCGAATACATGATCAGTTGTAGTCGGAGTGTTGTATCGGCAGAACTCATTTATGGGGGGTTTTATTGTGATTTTATTTTTGTATTTCGACATAATCAAATGATTTAAGCTGGCTTGTCCCATTGCCACAATAGGCACTTCAGCAGACTTAGCTGCGTCGCTTTGTTAGCATGTTACTTTAAAAAAGGCAGTGCTTCTGCTGTTGTTAATGCTCTACATGCTGAATGGCAGTTTTCAACTCGAGTTTGGTTGATTATAAAGACTCATTGGAGTTAACAATGCGCTTGCTGGCTCTTTAAAGATAGTTGTTGAGGCAAAAACCAGTCTTTTACAGCTTTTAAAAGAATTCAAAGTTTTTCGACCCTTCGAGAGTTGCCACTCCGTGCGGTTGAAATGCTTAAACTGCTGCCACCGACCCTCTGGCTGCTGCTGCTGCTGCAAGCATCCCTTTTGAATGCCTTCAGCTCTGGACCTCCCCTTGATGAGGCTCTCTGTACTTCCATGATACCAGGTTTGTTAGTCATGTCGAGTATTTATTTGAAGCGATGTTTTTAGAAGATGAAAAAAAAACAATAAGCATATGTGGAAGATTTAAAAACAAGGTAAAGAAGAAAGATGAGTGAAATGAAATGGCCACATGAACACACAGAGACGTTGTTCTTGTCTTTGGAATTTTTCTTCAATAAATAGCGAAAACAAAAAAGGCTCACACCCAGAACTATTTGTTAATCTTATTCATCATATATCGACCGAGCACTTTCTTGAGCACAAGTTCTGCAAGAATGGTTGTAATCCAAAGAAACAGTTTTCAATTGTTTTTGTGATTAGGATGCTTTCGGCGCCTCCTTCCGTGGCGTGCTGAAATTTTTTAGAGGAACATGTGAGTGGGAGATGCGGATGAAGATTCGCTGTTGAAAAACAAAAAAGTATTTTATTTTTATTTTTTATTTTTTTCTTTCTGAGCCGTCATTAGCACTCAGTTTTCATCCCAATCAGCCATTTTGGTGTGATGTCTGTTCAGAGCTTGAGTTAATTTTCAGCTTCTCTTCTAACCTTATTGAAGTAATTCTAATCTAATCTCGCTGAAGTTATGCTAATCTAATCTCACTGAAGTTATGCTAATCTAATCTCACTGAAGTTATGCTAATCTAATCTCATTGAAGTTAATATAATCCGATATGATTGACTTTAATCTAATCTAATCAGTGTGTTGTATAGTGATTATTGCATACTGTTCAAGAGGTCCCAATTCGAATCTTCAAACTTGTTTGCTTGTTCACAAAGCTTGAATTTCAGGCTTCAAACAGAGTAGCGCGCTGATCAAATGCTAGGTTATTGTTCGGAATTAAAATCATTTGTTAAATAAATGTTTGTTTAACGTTTTACAAAATTATTTGAAATAATATGGGCAAAAAAAAATTAAAAATAAGAAAATAAATAACCTTTATTTGCTTATTTTTCGTAGCCAATTGCGGTCTGAACTTGTAATTTCACATATCTTTTCCAGAGTTCATTCCAATTTGACCTGTTATGACATCGGTTTTCAGTAATTTCAGTTTTTTCTTTCTTGACTTCAATTACTCGTCACGTTCTGTGACATTTTCAGCGTTTGTGTGGACTTGAATAAGTGAGGACTATAAAAAACAAACTCGATCGCAAGTCATGAATTAATTTATCATGGTTAGTTTTATGTCTATTTTTCTCCCTTTGTTCGCCACGTTTTGTAACATGTCTAGCGTTCTACCAAATTTGATTTAATGATAACTACGAAACTGTTCGAAATCTTTTATTGAGGCTGGATGGTACATCAAAAACTTACATGCGTGCCTTCCTGCACCATTTGTTCTCGTCATCACAGCAAAGTCCCCAACTGCGTCTACTTCGTCTATGCAAATGCGTCTTGAAAACAAAGTTCTCTTTTCTATAAACCAAAACTAACAGCCAACTTACGTATTGAAAAATATCGTGAGTACATCATAATATTTAAGAATATTTGCCTAAAAAATTATTTTAAAAATGAAAACAAACAAAAATTCAAAAGATCATGGGGTGGGAGCCCAGTCGAACAATGGCATCACGGTTGAGCTTGCAAGCCCCTCCCTCTGTTATCAACCTGGCTCGTCTGTCACTGGTGAGGTTGTTGAACTGGCGCACAAAATCGAAGTAGATTTATAAATTTAATTCAAAGTTAAATTAAAGTTGCTTCATTAAAAAATACGCCGTAATTTTTAAAATTATAATCTTCTAAACTCCTCAACTTGAAAAAATTCAATAGGTAATCTAATCAAATCTAATCTGGCATAATCTAATCAAATCTAATCTGGCATAATCTTATCAAATCTAATCTGGCCTAATCTTATCAAATCTAATCTGGCATAATCTTATCAAATCTAATCTGGCATAATCTAATCAAATCTAATCTGGCATAATCTTATCAAATCTAATCTGGCATATTCTAATCCAATCTTTTTTGGCATAATCAAATCCGGTCTCATCTAACCCAACTCATGCTTCATGAAGATTCTTTCGGCAAACGCTCATAGACCTCAACACTCCACCGACAGTGGCCTTCAACGGCATGAGGAACAACGGGCTGCCTGTGGAGATTGAGGGCATTATGTTGATGATGAAAAAACCAGGCGAGGATTCGAACGCCTATGGGAGCATCCAGTACCCAGGCCCCCAACGCCTCAACACTTCCGCCTGCTTTGGAAAAGCCAATGTCAGTCTAATATTGCTTTATTGTTTTTTTAATATTATTATTACTAATATGCTTTATTATTATCATTACTATTTTGTATTATTATTACTACTATTTTTTACTATTGTTACTACTGTTTTGTACTATTATTACTACTATTTTGTATTATTATTTTGTTATTACTATTATTAATAGTCTATATGAGATTGTGTGTCCAACAGACGACAACGAAACTAACCTTAAACTATAAAGTAGCAAACATTAGCAAACAACACAATCTAGTAAGGGGCTTGTTGGGGGGGGGAGTGGGGATTGAAAGCTAACAGTTGGTTTTGTAGGCTGATTAGCATAATAATATAATAATAATAATCGGAGCGCTTAGTTGATTAGAATGATCAATGAATTGAATAATCCAGTCAAGGACTCTTGCCTTCCAACCCCTGCAGAGTGTGATGCACCACACCGCTGAGGTACACATCTACTCCTTCAACTTCGTGTGGACCCCGCCTCAAGACCTCAGCGGAGACATCGCCATGACGTCAGTGTTCCTTTCATGCCCTCCTCATCCACTGTTCATCTAAGTTCATCAGCTTCTTAACCAGTTTGATTTTTTTTGTTTTTTAACTTTTTCAATCTCTATTTTCGAACAGTTACTGAAACTATTTGAATTCATTGTCATTTTTGTAGCATTGTTGCTTGTGTCTTCGCAGACTGACTGTGGTGGAGGGTTTCACAAAGTTCTACGTTGGTGTTCAAAAGATTATTCCACAATGCACTGGAGAAGCCACAACAACTACTACCACAACCCTTTTTTCTCGTTCTCCTCCTTCTCTTCCTTCTCCTCCTCCTCCTCCTCCTCTTCCTCTTTCTTCTACTCGTTCTTCTTCTCCTCCTTCTCCTCCTTCCCCTCCTTCCCCTTCTTCTCGTCCTCCTTCTCCTCCTACTCGTCCTCTTTCTTTTTCTACTCGTCCTCCTTCTCCTCCTACTCGTCCTCCTTCTCCTCCTACTCGTCCTCCTTCTTTTCCTCCTCCTCTTTTCCCTTCTTCTCTTTCTACTCGTCCTCCTTCTTCTCCTTCCCCTCTCACTCGTTCTCCTCCTTCTCCTTTTTCCCCTCCTTCTCTTCCTCCTTTTCCTCCTTCCCCTCCTTCTCTTCCTCCTTTTCCTCCTCCCCCTCCTTCTCCTCGTCCTCCTTCTTCTCCTTTAACTCGTACCCTTCGTTCTTTAACCACTTCCACTACCACCACTACTACTACTACCTATGGAGAAAACGATTCGTCAGGTAGTGAGGATAGCAGTGATGATACTGACTACAGGGATTGCAGAGGTTGATCACAAGTGTCAACACTTCGCGTGCCTCCAGCAGAACTATGAATGTTCAAGCATTCATTGCTAACCTTATTTTTAGATTTGTTAAGAAGCCGAATTTTTCAACAATTCGATGTTTTCATCGAAGAATACGTTCGGTTTTCAAATACATTCAACGACTTCTAACTTGTTTGAATAACCTTAGAACTTAAATTTTATGAAACATTAAACATTGTTACAAAATAATCACTGAACTCTTACATTTCGTTTCATGAAGGTTTCACTATGAAAAAACTTTCCCTATAAAAGGATTTTTACTGTGACAAAGTTTCCGTACGAGAAAAATTTCACTTAAAAATGATTTTAAATAATGAACGGAAATCTTCTACAATAGAAAAAAAACCACTAAGAGAAGCAATTTTCATTTTAAAATTCCTCGTTATGAAAAAGTTCCACTATGAAAAGGTAGCTAACAAAAATAATTCAGATTGTAATGGAAAGCTGATGATGTGGATTGAGAAAACTTGAAAGCTACAGGAG